>JABCKM010019880.1:0-26321 GCA_018221805.1 Rugosomyces carneus
GACTTAAGAGATTTATGAGTGTACCGTACCGGTGTAGAATGTGAGAAATTGTGGTGACATGCATAGGGGAATGAGGTGCACCGGGTTGTACGGCGGCTAAGCGGTTTATGACTGTAGCTCAAATAAAGTTATTTAAAGCGCCATTGACATTGTTCTACTTACGTTTAGCGGCTTGAAATCATTTAGAACCTTGGCAGCCGCTTCGACGATAATCTCGTGCTCCACCTTGTGCAACCGCTCCTCAAACGCCTCAATGGGTTCTCCTTTGAATATAGGCACTTCTCTGACAACCAACGGTTTACCACGGTCAACCTCCTTTACCACTTTGTGCACCATTGCTCCTGAATGCGATATTTCACCTTTTTGGAAAGCTTCGAAAGCTCGCTCGATAGCATTCGCTCCGTCGAAAGCCCCTGGAAGGGCCGGATGGAGGTTAATGACAGGAGTGGGCTTTATTGGCGCCCCTCCGTCTTCCAAAGCCTTCACTCCATCCACTAGCTCTAAAAATCCTTCTCCGAGAATATGCATCCAGCCAGCTAAAATAATCAAGTCGGGATTTCCCCGTAGGACAGTGCGAGCAACCTCAGCATCGTAATCGGTACGCGTCTTGCCCGGGTTAGCTTTTAGGTAGGGCTGAAGTGCAAGATATGATGTTGGTATAGGCGGATTAGCCTGTGCAGCTCGAGTTAAACCGTAGGCTGCTTTTCGATTTGAAAAAACTTGAATGATCTGGGTATTGGGAAGGGATGCAGTGTCCTGAGCGTCAATGAGAGCTTGTAGGTTAGTTCCTACAGCAAGTATAAGTAAGATAAGAGATAGTCATGATAGGCATACCTGAGCCTGAAATGAGCACTGCGACCTTCCTCTTGGCTGCCATGGTTTGAAGATAAGCGTATACAGTTAGGATCACACGCTGATTCCAAACACGGGCCAATCTAATAAATTATATGACTTGTGAACCAACTGAGCAGAAACCATGTCGCTGCTTGCCCCAATCATTTGCGATAACGGCACTGGCTATTCGAAAGTAGGGTAAGTTCTTTTGCTTTTGGTGTTGTGTTTATCGGTACGAATCCTCACCGAATATATAGCTTTGCAGGGAACTCTGATCCGTCTTTGTACGCCAATCTGACATCGCTTTCACTCAAGTTGGTTAGTTACTCTCGAAAATTTGCCTAGTGTATTTCCGACTGCAATTGCTACGCGTGGCTCAGCAACCCAATCCGCGCGCGGTGGTGCACCTCCCGTTCCCTCCAAGCCCGGAAACCTTGCGTCCAAGCGTGGTGTGGAAGATCTCGACTTTTTCATCGGAGATGAAGCGCTAGCGAACTCCAAGACGCCTGGATATGGCGTACATTATCCGATTAGACATGGGATGATAGACAATTGGGACCATATGGAAAGGTATTGGGAGCAAACAATTTTCAAGTATCTGAGGGCCGAGCCGGAAGATCATTACTTCTTGTTGGTGAGTGTGTCATTCTTACGAATACAGCTCCTTCCTTTCTCTCTACTGGGCCGACTTTTTAGGGAGACTTTGTCTTACTCTTCCCTTTAGACAGAACCACCTCTCAATCCGCCTGAGAACCGTGAGCAGACGGCAGAAATATTCTTCGAGTCCTTCAACATCAAAGGATTGTACATTGCTGTGCAAGCTGTACTTGCCCTCGCAGCTTCGTGGTCAAGCAATCGCGTCACAGATCGCACGTTGACTGGCACCGTCATTGACTCGGGTGATGGCGTTACTCACGTTATTCCCTGTGCGGAGGGATACGTTATCGGAAGCGCAATAAAGCACATTCCCATCGCCGGTCGCGACATCTCTCAATTCGTGCTGAATCTAATGAGAGAGAGGGGTGAGATGACGAATGTTCCACCAGAAGATCAGCTCAAAGTTGCGGCAAGAGTCAAGGAGAATTACAGTTATGTGTGCCAAGACATTGTCAGAGAGTTTAGGAAATATGATGAAGAACCGCTGAAGTATTTTGAGAGGTTTGATGGGGAACACTCGGTCACTGGAAGGGTATGATATACACGTTTTTTGAATTAGCTCTTGACCTCAGTGGCCTCATTTTCCAGAAATACGGCATAGATGTCGGATACGAACGATTCCTCGCTCCCGAGATCTTCTTCAATCCCGAAATCTATTCATCCGATTTCCTTACCCCTCTCCCAGATATCGTCGATGAGGTCATCCAGCAATCGCCGATTGACGTTCGTCGTGGGCTCTACAAGGTCAGACTTCTCAGGCCAGTAATACTTATCTGACTCTGCATCACACAGAATATTGTACTCTCTGGTGGATCAACGATGTTTCAGCATTTTGGCAATCGCCTTAAGCGCGATCTTAAACAGCTAGTTGAACGCAGGCTTGATGCGAGCGTTCTTGCCAGCGGAAGCGCTCAAAAGGTGTGTAAAACTCTGTGCCATTTCGGCTCCGCTTCACTGTCTTCTTCAGTCGTCTGGTGTGGAAGTCGATGTCATATCGCACAAACGCCAAAGGTGCGGTGCCTTCCCACTGTCTTGGGACAAATTTGGTTTATATTCGTGCTTTTGTAGATATGCAGTGTGGTACGGGGGGTCCCTTCTTGCATCACTTGTAGGGGCTTCATCCCATTCTATCTCTACTTGCTCTAATGCATTTCCCCGACGCTAGCCCGAATTTTATACTTCGTGCCACACGAAGGCACAATACGATGAGATTGGACCGAGCATCTGCAGGCGCTACCAGATTTTTGGAAGCGCAACGTAAAACTTCGTATATGTATAGTAAACTTCAACAAAAGAGAAATCACACAATCGGCTGGATTGTCAGAGTGTAAATGGCTATCAGAAATTCGGAATTACCAGGTTGAAGGAATGTCTGGTTGAGCTAGAATCTGACTCGATTAAGCTCGAAGTATCATGCGCGACCATTGCTAATATGTATGAATTGGCTGCATTAGTACAGTACTATAGTAGTAGCGATTTTAAGACTGTGCCTCGACTTGCTCTACTTTGAGAACCAGTTGAGGTTGTCTGGGTGATCCCTCAAGAGTTGGCACTGTTGAGACCGGTCCAGACATTTCCCATATGATCTGTTTTGCGGGTAGGGAAAAACGGAAATGTGCAACCAAGGCTGATAACAGGAGTTCTGTCACACAATTAGTCAGGGAGGAGCTATCGTCTAAAACAAGGTAACATAACATACTCATCTCCAGTTGAGAAAATTTGAATCCGATGCATGCTCTGCTGCCGCCTAGGAAAGTCATGCTGTGAAGTAAGAGGAAGGTTGCGGTCAGAAAAAGAGTATAAAATTTTCAGCAAAGCCGACAAACAGATTTGAGTAAACTCCTGGTATACGTGCGTTGCGCAAAGGCTCAGGAAGTGACTCGAGCCAGCGTTCGGGTCTAAATTGTGAGGAGTCCGGCCCCCAAAGTGCAGGATCTTTGTTTGCGTTCATGATCGAAACGAAGATCGTTGTATTGCGATGCACCATTATCGAGTCCATTTCACGGCCGTCCAGGCCCTTGATAGGAGTAGACAGTGGTAAAACTATATCTTTCACTGCACTGGTAAGGGATCAAAATCACATTCCCATAAATGCTGGGCAAGAGACATACGTCCTCATTGTTACGGGGACTGGTGGAAAGCTGCGGGTGAGCAATTGACGTCAGTAAGGAACGATGGAACAGGAAGCGTATGCCTACAGGCGAAGGCTTTCACGGCATACTGCATCAAGGTAAGGAAGTGCAACCAACTCATCGTGTGGAATATGGTCATATGCCTGCAGAGCTTCATGAAGCTCTTCGCGGAGCTTGTGTTGCACATCAGGGTGCATTGACAGAAGATGCAGGGTACGCGATAGAGCATTAGATGTCGTGTCTGTAGCCGCAAATGCAAATGTACTTGTGAGAGACATTACAAGGTTCTTGACATCGTTGGTAGTGAACTTACGTCATCTATTGTCGATGAACATCAATTCTGAGAGTGACCGTCATGGAACAAGAAACATACCTGTCCTAAAACCTCCTTCTCGGACAATCGGTCCTCGTCTTTGGCCTCCATGTTAGCTTTCACTGTTAAAATACATTAGATGTACAAGCGCCTTCGTCTTCGCATCACTGACTGAGAATGCTCATAATGTCCTTCGCTTGCCCAACTTGTGCTGCTAGCGCTTCATCGCCTTTCGCCAGAGCTTCTTTCTTCTCCTTAAAGATCCCAATTGTCGTCCTATCAAGGGTATCGATAATGTCCCTCAGTTTAGCGACACTTTTTAGCGGAATGTGGTCTATGATAAACCTCCGGAACCTCGGGGAGCCAATTTTGACAAGGATCGGGAGCAGGTACTCGCGTGCGAGTGCGAGATCACCGAGAGCGGGACTGTATAAAAAAATGTAGTTCAGCATATGAGAATCAAAACATTGCCAAAAGGGTTTATACACAAGATCTTGCACTGCTTGGCTGTACGGATGGGGCTCAGCTCCTTCTACCAAAGAGTCGAATGAGTATCCAAGGCCACTCTGCCCAATCATCTCCAGGGCACCGCGTGACAGCCAATGCAAGATATCCACCTAGCGCAAGCGGGATATTAGCATCATCTATGTTATAAAAACTATTAAGTCAACCTCGCGGGGGCCGTCAGTTAACTTGGCTTTCAGCGCCTCCACAATCTACCGATGGGCGATCATTAGCCTTTTGGGCTCAAGAGTGCTAAAAATAGCCTACCTTTTTGGCGATATCATTAAACATCGGCACTAGATATATCGGATGAGTGGAATTGGGCGCGCTTGGAAAAGACGTGCGTACGCATATGTCGCAAGTGTGCAACGGAAAAGACAGGATTCAGCATCCTGCGTTGCCTTCGATGGCGTTCGCCTTCGGATAACTTCGGTCAGGTTATATCTAAAATTGTTAATACCTACATTGGTCATACATCTCTCCATGAAAATCCCAGCCATCGACATCGAAGAGCTGTCCAAAGTTGCCTGAGACACCCAATAAGTGAACGTCTTCTAATCGGCTTCGATATTAAGATTTCCCTACCTTTGACGAACGAGTCAGGTGCCGGACCAGGAATATTATCCAAATCTCTTTTACGCCAGAACAGTCTCCATATTAACAAAGAGGCGACGAGGAGTGCAAGTCCTTGTGTGAGGAGGGTAGGCATGAAGTACCAAAGAAGAGTGGGTTCCGTCAAGCTAGAAGTGATTAGCCTCGTGCTGGCGATTTTATACGACAGTCGCAATCAATTTACCATTCGCCAAGAATGGCTACTTAGATCTATGTCAATCGGTTGAAGTCCAGTGGTTTACCTAATGTAGATGGGCCCACAAAGTTACGCGAGATCAGTCGAGTAGTGATCAGCTAAGGATGGATGCTCGAGCGTCCGAGCAGCGGCGTCTCATCTGGTACTCTAGAAAGCAGGCAAAAAGGCTGTTTCATCCCGAGAGCACTCGCACCGTCCCAACCCTTTCGTTCGAGCCAAATGGAGATGGGAATGGTGCCCATACCTCTTCCCTCCAATAGACAGTTCTTCGTAATATATACATGTCTGATGGGCCGACCCCGCACATAAGTATGAGCAGAGATCACAGGTGGTCCTACGACAGTCTTTTCGCCGTAATCAACGGAATGTCTGGCACGTTCGTTCCAGGTGGAGCCAGATGTCAAGAAAATAACGTGGCATGAGGAGATTTTACACACAAAAACGAACTGCCGCATAAGCGACGCGACGAAATCATGCTTACAACTGAATGTTCGTGGAAACCTGACAGTAATTTCATGTAGGTAAGCATCCATGTCATGATTTGCATGAACTGACAAAGCAGATCGAGGTGCCCTTGCATGACGATTGAGATCCGCGACGCAAACGTTGGCCCATTTGTTGCTATCTCAACTTCAATCAGACTATCCCAACGAAACAACAGGAGTTTCACGCCGAATAATAGAGCAGATCAATTGAGTTTCCAAAGATAGCCCTGAGGGTTATCTAGGGCTTGTCGTCGCAACAATAGAAAAAACTCCAATGAAGCGGAATACTACACGCAGTGATAAGCATCATGGCATTTGTGAAAAGAAGTGCATCATGGAGGCTGTGTAGTTCGTGAGCTAGATGTCAGCCTCTAGATCTAGATGTCAAAACGTAGCTATGTAGCGTAGTAATAGTTAATATTCGGATTATAGGGTATAGCAAGAGAAAAATGTTCAGGGGAATGATTGTGCAAAGAAAGGTATGATATAAGGAGAGGACGCCTAGGCTAGTTTCCTGCAGGCTTGAGTTGTGCAATCGAAATCGAATCCGTTGCGGCATTTGTGCTCAGATATACGTTTTTCAAGAATACGTCACCAACCTAATATGGATTGAGTAAGTGGCTTGATTCTGGAAGAGGTAGAGACGTAGCTCACCAACCACCGAGTGCCTTCTTCCAAAGTGTTCGACGTAATCCCGCTCGAGCAGTTTCCCCCTGGCTCCTGTTGCCAGAATGGTAGGTCACGTGCATCAACTTCAAAAACGCGCCCTCCGATTTTCAAGGCGAACAGCCTGGTCGTTTTCTCGGGTGGAGAACAAGGGATCATCCAGGATCCATTGTCAAGATAAGCACCAGGTATTTTTTTATGGACGGCATCTACATCAGCCTGCGAGGCCATGATAAGGGTCTACCAGGAATAGAATCTAAATGATTCCGCAATATGAAATGAAACCAAGCTACGCACCGTCCCTGTATCTAAAATGGCTGTCCTGTCTTTGAATCTCATCGCCTCCCCGCCGGCATACACATCATCCAGGGTTACTTCCCAAAATCCAAATGGATTAACGTTCTGCACTTCCACCACTGTGTCAGGTTTAAATTTTTCTGGATTCATAGCGCCGAGTGTGAGCTCTCCATGGTTGGCGCCGTCCGCGAGACGAGGAATATGATAAGATGCAATAGGCTGCTTTAGCGTTTTTTGCTGGACAAGCTTCTCGAGAACTGTGATCGTCTTTTGTTCTGAGATTAATGATTTAGCAAGACCAAGGAGTCCATCAAAAGGGATAAAGTCCCTGTTTGGGAATCCATGGGCGTAAATCCAATGACATCAAACAACAACCTAGGAGGTGCACATACGGCGTAAAGTCGCGAGTTTCCTTATTTGCAACCCCAAACGTGTGATTTCTGATCTTAAGGCCTGCGATGGCAACATTGTCGGTGACAATTGTTCCTTTGACGGCACCCGTTCCATAGGTGATACTCCATGGCTTTTTTGTGTCGTTAAAAGAGGTGCTCGTGCTGGGTCCCAGGAAAGTGTGTGGCCCCTACCATCCAGAAATTTAGACGTGTCAACATGGAAGGACGAATGGATACCCACACAATCGCCATCGCTATCGCTGCTCTGACAGTCTTCCCCACCTACCCAAGTATCAGCGGAACCACTATCAACCAGAAGAAAAAAGTCGCGTGGTGGGGTGCCAAGCTGGACAGTAGCGAGATCTGCATACAGATGGTGATGAACTTTGGTAAACTTCATCAAAGTAATTGTACTCACACCCGATATCATTTGCCCTATATGATAAAAGATGAGCTGGAAGACCGACGTCTTATATTTATGCGCCTTACTGGATATCAAGTCCCAAACTGTGAGGAAAAGTGGGCGTTGCGGCGGGGGTAACCTCCGGCCTACTGTCCAGGCTGTCTGAGGCTTTGAAGTTGCCGGAAAGGTGTGGGTTACCGTGTCCAAAATGCGACAGTATATCATGAAAAAAGCGTTTCTGAAAGCGTTCAGGAAGAGAGAAGGCACGCCGCTGAATAGCTGAGAGAAGATGATGGTCGGTGGTGTTTGGACCGTCGCGGCTCATGAGTTCAAGGCGTCGAATGGCACGATTTACATGTTGTTGGTGAATGATGGCAGAAGGTAGACCTGAGTCGACGCGTGGATCAAGACGTCGAATGGGTACTGAAATGAAAGGATTGATCATTGGGCGTGCATTGACATCGCTATGGCGCGCAGTGAGGACAAGGAATGTGAGCGCCAACAACCAGCGCATTATCATGGTGAGAATGAGGAAAGGGTGATCGGTGGGTCGACATTAGCATCGTTGGCCTTTTCATCGCTCTAACCATGCTTCCTTTCAGGATCACCATATTATATAATCAATGACGTAAGTAAAGGACTTAACTCAACTGTCTTGATTGATTATCAGTGCCGAGGCTTCAAGTAGCTGGCCTGTGGGTGGAGACTTTCATTTCTGCTTCTGTAGCGTCTATTGTGGTGGATGATGGTACACAGATATAGTAGGCAGAGCCGTAGGTAGAAAAAAAAACAGAAGATGGATGAAGAGACAGGATTGGAAGCGTTGGGAGTTGTGCATTATACATTGAACGATTGGCTATAACAAGATAGATCAGGAAAACACGCAAGATAAAGGGCAACAAGAGCTGGGGTGTCACAAAAGAAGAAACAATGAGTGAATGCCGGATAACTTGTGTTGATCAATTAGGGAATGTGTGAGTCCGTTTACAAAATTACTAAATGACGGATCGTGCATTGAATGGGTTGAAAGATCGATAGTTGATTGATAACGGGTAGTAAATGTTGCCAATTGTTTCGTGTTGTGAACGCATAGATGGAATTGCGGGTGATAAAAATATGCGCTTGAGTGGAGGTCCAGGTAAAAGTGTTGAGGTGACGTGGTGAGCAGGATCTGAGCAGCACAGCTTGTTCAAACAATCCTGAATTCACACACGAGATATAATCGTGGATGGGAGGGTGATGTATGGTCATACGGTGATGCGAAATCATTTTCCTGAAACCGTTGCCGGAAGGTGACGGGAAAACGATGGTTGTTGACGGAATAGGATACCGATGTACAATGGTGTCACGATTTCGTGGAGTACAGTCCAGCTGAAGGTTGGAAAGTTACCAACCCTGGGGGACCAGCTGAGAGATGGGTACGTAACGGACGAATGGATTCATATTTCATCGGGGATGCTCAGTGAGAAGTACGGATGGTTGAGAGCCTCTCGAACGGTGATTCGCACATTAGGATCGAAGTGCAGTAGCTTTTGAACCAAGTTCAAAAAGTGCCGATTGATAAAGTCGGTTGGTGGTATGACATCCTACGAGTTGAACCAATCAGCACTTTAGTCAACGAGAAAGAAGAATGACGAACCGCGAGTGCACGTGTCGCACGGACCTCTTTTTTACTTTGCCGGGACGATTTTGCTTTTGGCCAATCCAGCTTCGAGTCTTTGAAGAACTCAGGCTTGGACCGTGCACCAGCCCGTGCGAACCGCTCCGGCATCTTACCCATGACCATCTCCATCATGGCAAGGTGCTCCAAATTGTCATGGGTTTGGAAGAGCGCAATCCCTGTAAAGAACTCCACAAGGATACAACCAAGAGAGTATGCGTCACACGGGTAGGACCAACCGAGACCTCAACATTACATTAGCCTCAAAGCCACCGCGAGGAGCATTAATATTTACCTAGGATTATCTCCGGTGCACGATAATGTCGGGTGGATACCACCGTCGAATGGTATTCAGGCTCAAAGGTAGCAGATCCAAAATCTATTAATCGGATATCAGTTGACTCCAAGATACGCTTCATCTTAGGTTGAGCGTTTCGCTGCAGAGAACGAGATATATATATCAATCATAGAGTAGGTTTATAAAAAGACATACTTTTCCTGGGATCATCACAGGGACTGTGGTGAAATCATTCCGCACAAGCAAGATATTTTCGGGCTTGAGGTCAGTGTGAATCAAATGGAGGTCATGGAGGACTAAAACGAGTAATTAGGTGCTATATAAGGAACACTCAATGATGAACTCACATGCAACGCTGCCGAGTAGTTGCCGAGCAAAGCTTTGTATATGGTGGCGAGGAAAAGGAGCAAAATCATTTTCCTTGAGAAAGTCATAGACACACATCCCAAGGAGTTCCGATACAAGACATATGTGATTTCGGTGGTCAAACCAATGCAGTAGATGGATACATTTACTAGTTAAAGGTCCACGATCAGCATTGATCAAACGGCGAAAGGAAATGCTTACTTGCGGTTGAGGGGATCCCGTTCCTTAAGTTTTTGCAGCACTCGAACCTCGATTCTACTAGCATCACGATATTTAGGTATCGCTCGAATGATTTTGATCGCCACATGCTTGTTTGTTTCTGTGTCTATGGCCTCGACGACCTTGCCAAAAGTTCCTTGCCCTAGAAGTCGGACCGTTCGATCTGTAACTGCATTTAGCACATTCAAGATACCAAGGCGAACGAGTAAGGAATATGTACAGCGTCGATAAATCATGTCATCAGGGACAATAATGTAGTGCCCCTCTTTGTCATCCCAGGATGCGACTCCCTTGGATGCCTGGTGGGGTATGCAAGTCTCAACGAAAATAGATAGTTACAATTTGGCATATACATACTTCGTCAGTAGTAACAACGGGCTTGCTGTCCCAATATTTAATTGGGGCAACATGTTGCACATGGTCCCCATTGAGGATGGGTTTCTTTGCGGCTGGCGCACGGACCTCCTCGGGATGATCCCGTTTTCTCTTCTTTGGGACTGGTGCTACAACGACCGATGAGGAAGATGATGACAGTGCTTGAGCTTCAGCAGCAGCTCTTGCCCTAGTTCTTATCGGTGCTGAGTACATTGGAGGTTGATAGGATGCTGAGAAAGCACCGGTATGAGTTGTAGTAGCTGGTGACAATGTCGGTGGAGGGGGTGTATCTTCGATAACAATTACGTCTCTTCGCCTGCCATCGCTGTCGACCTCCTGGACTTCACTGTAGCTGACGGTATACTGATGTGCGCGTTTGCGCTTGCGGGTTGTGGCTGGTGGAGTTGGCATAACGCTTGGACCAGGGTTTGTTAAAGCACTGTGAGCATGATGGGTGTAGTGATGACCCAGCATTGGAGGCAGCTGGTGAACGGCCTGCATTGTGAGGTTTTGTAGCCGTGATCGACGTGGTAGAGGGAGAGAAAGGGAAAATTGGGGCGAGTTTTGGTTTTGGACAGCTAAATGAGGACATCACACCAAACCTCTCCCGAACTGCCACTTGTTTTTCATTATTTGCGCCTAGAGCCACACCCAGGCTTTACTCAGTATTACACGGTAGGCTCTTTCTGCTAGAAGGAATGCACTCAAGCACTCCTTTTCTACCGTAATAACCCCTGCTTGTCCCGCTGTCGTGTCTCATATCCTGAGAATTTTTCATTGCTGATGCATGCACCATCACCCAATTGGCGGTTCTTGCCTGAAGTCACACCTGACCCCCTTTCCCGGTGATGGTCTGTGAGTCGCGGCGGCTCTCTGCCGGTGAACAATGGATATAATCGGACTTTTGCCATAAGCAATTCTAGGCCAGGTGCCTGGATCACTGACAAGAAGTATATTTAAAGGCAAGTCTGGAAAAAACTCGTGAGCAAAAGTTCCCCCAGGTATCCAGACCAGTTTTGACGTCAACCACGAATGCTAACTACGTACGGGTAGAGAGACTCGTGTTGTAGGTTGGCTATGAATACGGTTATCTAATGAGGGGACTTCGTCCTATCTAGTTCTTCCCTTTTTTCTCCAAGTGCTTGAATACGGGATGACGTGACTTGTCACAAGCTCTTATCACTTGTCCGGCTGACGAGGCTAAAGCCACAGCAATCGTTATTAATCAAGTTCCAGCTGTAGAACGTGTTCAATTCCAGCCCCAACAAGCCTGATAACCAGGATAATCGATCACTCGTCCCCTGACAGTCGTTTCAGGATCCATAGCCAAAGTCAATGACGCCATCTTGTGCCTCTGGCTAGCACCCGTGTAGAATCTGGTACTGTACTCACACCAGGTTCAGACCTTGCTGCGAAAGAGGAAAATGGTAATCAAGTTACCCTATCCCCTACGCAAAGAGACGACACTCCTTTTCGTTCGCGCCCAACAATGTCTGCCTTCACCTAGCCTCCGATGTATCTGCTGAAAGCTGCCTGGCATGGTGAATCATGATAGTCACGACTCCGCATGCCTGAAATTCTATCTTTTGAAAACTGCCTTTCTTCTCGACGTCCCACCTCGGCGCAGTTGCTACAGGATTACAGCTATA
Organism: Rugosomyces carneus; assembly: GCA_018221805.1. NCBI lineage: Eukaryota > Fungi > Basidiomycota > Agaricomycetes > Agaricales > Tricholomataceae > Rugosomyces > Rugosomyces carneus. The sequence goes on from JABCKM010019880.1 coordinate 12,059, forward strand.
TTGCATCAACGGATGAATCAAACCCAGTGCAAAAGCTTTTTTTTCGAGAACTTGTCCTATATATTCTTTTCATTTAAAGCGAAATCGTTTGACAGAAATTTCAGTCTCACCGTCTCATCAACTCAGCTTCCCAAAAAAACTCGCCTTCCAGAATCGCGTTTGCAGATCTGAGCCCCACGGACTGTGTGGATTTCGAAATGGTAAATCAACTGTTTCAGATACCGTTACAGTACTATCAACAGAAGCTTGGGCATCCTTCATTATCTTGAGGCCCGTCACGATCATGCCACCACCTTTACTACCTCCGGTCACGGAATACACCGCCCGTCCCCGTGTCATCGCGCGCGTCTAGAAGAACAAAAAGCTCAGGCTCATTTAGGGCTCATTTGAGGGCGCTCACTTTGGTGATGAGCCCAGACGAGCGGCTGCTGCTCATTAGTACGACGGTTCATGTTTTAGATTATTGAGAAACGTATGTAGGATCCACAACACCGGTTGATTCCTTTTTGGCCCAGTTTAGATGGGGATTTAACTGGAAAAGGCGCGATGATCTGAGTGGTACGATCATTGATGCTTGGCTGCGTTTGATAGATTCTTTTAACTGGGAAAAGAAGCGCCCCGCAAAGAAATCACTAGCTTTATTGGATGTCAAAGAGGGTAAGGCAAACAATTGGAAAGAAGAACGAAAGGCCGAAGCGAATTAAGAGCCCAGTACATGTGTTACATTAACATCATTAGTTGCTCTGTCGAGCCTAGTCATCCATCTGTTTTGATGGACTCGAGTGAGAACTGCGACGTTTCGGAGGCACGGCTATAGCCACCTTTCAAGGGGGGGAAACGGATCAATCATGCGAAGCGAACGTAAAAGTATCACTATAAGCGAGCCGGCGGACGTACTAGATCAACATCAAAGTGAATTCCAAGTCCTTCGATGCATCAATGCTTAGCGTTGCGAGTCTCAGGTCTAACTGTCGGGATTGCAGAGCAATAAACCAGTGGAAGATATGTTTCGCATGGTGTCTAGCGTCACATATGAGATGTAATTTGCGCCCATCAACGTCCTTGGAGAGCGTTGGTAGAGGTGGTGATGACAATAAGTACACATCAGCGTAGTCATCATATAGAAATATTGCCATCTGCCATATCAGTCTGTTGAGGATACAGCACCAGAGACACATGGTATCGCAGCGCCTATACAGATAGCTTCTGTTGGTTGTGAGGAACGAGACCGTCACGGCTGCCGCTCTGGGTTGACTCGCACACTCGAGGGGGGACAGGAGTATATGACAAAAGATGACGACTTGCTATATGTACTCAGTGCCGAACTTAGAGTTTAGGCTGGCTTTGTCCTCGAAACCGTCCTTCAAAGCCGAGCGCTCTTCGAGCAAGTCATATCGAAATATTTCTGTTAACAGCATGAGATTATCACATCACTTTTTACCGTTGGTGTGTACGTACCCATTTCTATACTGTATTGATCAATCGCCCTCGTGCAAAAGTCATTCAAACAGCAACACGGACAGAAATGGGGACGAGAGTGCAGAGAAGGAAGTGCGAGAGGCACGATACACAGCTTGGGGAGGAGGGGAGAGCCAACATTCGGGCTTAGATTCGAACAAGTGCCTAAACCAGAGTGTAGGCGTCTGATTCGTATTGCGGATGGGTGTTATTCATTTACGCGTACTGTAAAGGTGACAGAACCGATTTTCCGGCCGTAGGGAATCCTTGTGAACAGGTAGCAATGTCACTCATGAGAGCATAAATTCGTCGATATCTCTGTAGTGTACATTCACTTTATCTTTGAGATGTTTTGTACCTCAAGGAAAGGCCAAGCGCTTCGGACTGCGTGTTAATAGTCTTATGCCGGCACCAAACGGTACTGTGGGTATTAGGTACGTGAGACGCCATTTGCGTGAATAGTTACTCGAGTTCTGTAAGCGGCTGGGCTTAGCCTAAACGTAAGTTATCGATTTGAAGGACGATCAGACCAAGTCCGCCAATCAAGCGGCTGACTTCATGGATGCTCTTGCTATCAGATGGTAAGGAGGAGCTCGTGAGGGCAAACCGGGGGCTATGAACGCGCACTACCAGGATTTGGGTTCGCTAGCGCGCAACAGAAAAGTCGGCATGTACTAGCAAAGATTCCGCTGTGATTGAGGCCCCGTTCTGAGAAGCCATGCTCTTCGGCTACAGTAAGCCGGGTCAGCGAAATTACATTTTAGTCTAGCCTGATAAATCACGCGGTCACTGACGCATAAATGGATGAGACGCCAAGAAGCAGTACCTTTAAGACAATGACACCTAAGGCTTTTTTTTTTTTGGAAGGTGCATTTAAAGCATATGCTATCGTAGGAAGGGCGCCTACATTGTGCGGTATTGCCTGATGCTGGTTGTAAAACGTTTACCAACTTGGGAAATCTCATGGTGTTTAATCAGAATAATTTGTAACAGAGACAAACAAACTTGCTCGCCGTTCACAACGACGAAGGAGTGGTTTATAGCCGCTCAACTGGTGTTGCAAAGGTCGTTTGGAGTTTGTCGCCATTTGATAGGTCAATGAGGGGGCTTGCGTTTCCTTCGAATGTGACTTGCGATCGGGAGACGTCATATGAACATGGTACCCCAGTCACCAACCCCGACGACATACCAATCGATCCTGCGCTCGGCGGACCAGTCATTGACCCAGTACTAATGGAAGATAGAACAAACGGTACTAATCATGATGTGAGTCCTACTCAAGTTCAGGTGGCGCTTGATGCTGTTATGGCAAACGCGTCGCGTCTGTTATTGGGAGGCGATGCTACAAGGTATTAAGCTGACTTTTGCTCTTACAGCAAGTAACTTCATTGCAACACCCTCCTCCTGCCGTGTATTCACAAACTCAAGAATATCCCGAGGGTCCTCAGGGCGATCCATTCGCACCACAACCTTTGCCCGTTTATTTTCCAGTTGAGGTCCAACAGTCAGCAGCACCAACGAAACCCCCCAAAAGGAAAAGGAGGCCTCCTCGTGAACGTGAATGTGGCTTTTGCCATGGAAATGATCGAAAGAATAAGGACGGCAGGCCTGAGCTGATGGCTACTTGTGATGAGTGTGGCCGTAGTGGTATGATGGTTGTTGCCTTAATGATAGATTCCCTATTCACTCAATCTTCTTTCAGGTCATCCAAGCTGTATGGAACTACCTGGGCTTGAGGATATATTAAGGTCTTATCCATGGAATTGTACTGAATGCAAAACTTGCGAAATATGCAAGCAGAAAGGCGACGATGTGAGATCTCAGTGTTGTTACCGGTACACTATGACTGAAGCTTTGTAGGCCCGCATACTTTTCTGTGACTATTGTGATCGAGGTTGGGCCTAGAATGCATATCATTGTACCTATCTTACTCTTCTTTAGGCTGGCACATGGACTGTATGGAGCCTGCTATTGAAGATGCTCCAAAGGGCCGATGGCACTGTCCAAAATGTCCTATATTACCACCACAGGAGGCAGTTTCCGACCAAGATGTTGACAGTGAACCTTCCCTACCTGCACCTTCGTCTCGTCTGCCTGTTGCGAAGAGTAAATCCAGGGGGCAAGGAAAAGGCAAGGTGAAGGCCAATCTTACCTCAGACGAGTCAAGTTTAGACGACGAAATTGAAGTCACTGACACACCCCAACATCGGAAGGGAGGGAGAACTAAGAAATTTAAACTCACGTCCCTAAAGGCACCACAATATTCGGATGATGATTCACCAGCCCAGACATCTTCACGCAATCTGAAGCGCTTCCGCGGTCAGCGTTCACTGCCTACCCGCTCACTTCCTCGAGTGCGGTTGCAACTCGGTACATTCAAGGGAAAGGGCAAGGAGCGTGAGGAAGAAGAGCTGCCAAAAGGAATTTTTGACGGTATCTTGACCGAGGACGAGCGTGACACGTTCAAGACTTCAATAACCTTTTCTGACAAACAAAGATTTGAACGTAGTCGACTTCTTTCAGAAGTTCGTCCAATCTAATAAGCTACAGTCGTCAACACTCACCTCTCCTCAGGAACAGCTTTCGTCTCAGTTACAACTCCCCCGCGCAAATTCTGAATTCCCCGATCCTCCATCTACACCTGGACCCTCTGCCAGACCTCTCCGCTCTCATGCTCTCCATGCCATTTCTAGTGCGGCTTCACTTGCTCCATCTGCTTCTCCAGCACCATCTACCCCCCAGCCATTCTCCAGAAGTGACTCCGCAGCTGTTCGCATACGTAGCATACGTTTTGGACAGTATGACATAAAGACCTGGTATGATGCACCGTTTCCAGAAGAGTATGCCAACATCCCAGATGGAAGGCTGTGGATTTGTGAGTTCTGTTTAAAGTATATGAAGAGCCGATTTGTTTGTGAACGGCATCTGGTATGTCGCTTTTCACATCTTTATATATTACCTTTTGCTAAGTTTGGCGGCCAAGCTTAAATGCAAAGCTCGCCATCCTCCGGGCGATGAAATTTATAGAGATGGTGCCATTTCTGTGTTTGAAGTTGACGGACGGAAGAATAAGGTGCGTCATGACCTCTTGATGCATATAGTGAAGATAGCCTTTGACAACTACCACAAGATATATTGCCAGAACCTATGCCTTTTATCGAAGATGTTCCTGGACCACAAATCTTTGTTTTACGATGTGGAACCTTTTTTGTTCTACGTGATGACCGAGCTAGACGACTTTGGCGCGCGCTTTGTTGGGTACTTTAGTAAAGAGAAGCAAAGCCCAAAGGATTTTAATGTTAGTTGTATCATGACATTACCGGTTAGGCAAAGGCAAGGCTGGGGAAACTTGTTGATTGATTTCAGTAAGTTTTCTATCTCTCCTAGTGTTTTCATGCACTGATGTAACATATCCGAAGGCTATCTCTTGTCGAAAAAGGAACAGAGATCAGGATCGCCAGAAAAACCTCTTTCGGGACTCGGTGCCTTGGGTTACAAAAATTATTGGACGCTTGCACTAATGCGGTATCTCGAGACCGCTCCGGAACATCCGCGCTTAGAAGGTTTGATATTTATTCCGCGTGTAAGCTGTATCCTATTTGACCTATTCCAATAAGAGATCAGCCTGGCGACGTCTATGACCATCGAAGACATCGTAACCACGTTGATGCAACAAGGGATGATATCTACTCGGGAACCAACCCCCCCTCCTGTGAAGCCTCTTCCAGGACAATCCATCAAATTGCACAAAGGGCGCCGAAACGGAGTCACACGACGGCAATCCCAACGAGCACAAACCAACGAAAGGGAATCTGAAACTCCCAAGGGTCCATTTCTTGCGCCAGTGCATTACGATGTATCGTGGGATACGGATAAGGTTAAGCGATATCTGCAGGCATGGGAGGCTAAGGGGTATCTTAAGCTGAAGCCTGAGAAATTGCAATGGAGTCCTTACATCTTGACTAGGAAGGAGAGAGTGGAGAAGGAGAGCGAAAGCGAGAAAAAGAAGCAGGCCGATGGAGTGGCACAAGCACCCTTAATACCGGAGCCTGAAGTCGTATCCGCGATTAAATCGAGCGAAGTCACTAGCATCACCAGTCCTCAATCGGCTACCCCTGGTGCCACCTTCCCTTCTCCAATGGACATATTCGAAAACGATGTTGTAGAAGAGGTGCCCCGGCCCCCTTCAGTGACACCCGACAATAGCACAATGGAGTCTTCGTCTCAGCGGCAACCGTCACAAAGCCAATCTAAGCACAACTCACCAAGGCCTGAAGAGCCTCGCTTCACGAGAAGTGGACGGCGTGTCCAAGAACTTTCGAACAACGAAGCGGCTGACGCAATCTTAATACGTTCGGATAACCAAAAGCTTAGTCGTGGATCAAGACTGAGACCGAATGAGCATAGGTCATTAGCGTCTCCCCATAAGTCGATTCCGAAGACCCGAAAACGTAAAAGGCCACCGTCAGTGTCAGGCACCAGTCTAGAACCAGACACCCCGGAGGTAGCAGTTGTCGGAGAAAAAGATACGCTGCTCCACATGCCGGAGCTGTCCAACGGAAAAGTCACAAATCACACTGGCTCTGGAAAGATACTTTTTGAGGACAGCACCGCCTCTCTGGAGAATGGGACGAAACATGTGCAAGATAGCGATCGAGACGTCAAATCAGAAGAGTTTGGGACACCCCTAACAAACCTCACTGGCCACCAAAGTCTTCCTTCTGACGACACAGTGTTCGCAACAAGTGTTCCGAACGGTAAAAGTGCCCCGGTTGTAGAAATCGACGAGGGGGATGTGGATGCTGATGGAGACTACGAGGAAGACGCGGAAGGGGAGCCTGAAGAGGAAGAAGAGGAAGAAGATGGAGAGAGTGGTACACACATGTGAAGCTGTTGGTACAATACAAGGGTGTTAAAGTATTTTAATGTATCTTACATAATGTTTGTCGAGAGGATGTAAAACAAATATCATGAACGAGCCGTTGTGAACCGCTGACCACTCCTTGTGGGGATTACGACGCAATCCGGTCCATTCAGTTCGCTTTCAGGATGGACTCAAAGTATGTACAGCTTTTGTTCATCGCCGTCAACAACAACGTCGCCAACCATGATACAGTGAGCAAAGCATGCAGTACGGCCGTATGCCTCCCCCCGAGCGCAGAGATTCTAATCTCGACAGCAACGGCTCGGTAAACCACCACCACAGACCAATACAATGTAGCCCTGACCAGTTCGCCTTGTAGACCCCTTTCCAGACACACCCTAGTTTAGGTCAAGCCCTTGGCCCTCACATACCAGGTAGCCATTTTACCCTCTTATATTGGCGCGGTTCAACGCCTCATCCTTTTAGGCCTTGCACAAAATGGTAGCCAACAGGCTCACCCCAGCCAGGCGTCTTCACATTCGCCACTTTTCACAGTGACACCAGGTCACTCTTCGCCTGGCATGAAACGCAAACAGATCGATCCAACAGTGATGAATACCCAAGTTCTAAAGCGCCGCCGTGACCAAGACGAAGATGCTTATGACCTTGACGGAACAGGTCAAGGCGCAAAACACTGGACAGACGAAGAAAAGTCGAAACTATTCAACTGGCTTATGGGCGCAGGGATGGATGATCACTGGAATGCACTACGCGCGACGAAAAACTCTTGTCTACGTGAGGTAGGAGTATGTTTTTCTCGATTCCGAATATATTATCTTACATCTCGCTAGTGTGCCATCGAAGTGTTCGGTAGCAAGAAAACGTACCAGGCCCTCAAGGGGTGTTATGAGCGAAATTTCAATTTGTTCAAGCAGATCTATGCTTTCGAAACCTTTCACGCACATTCCGGCCCTCTCAACACGCTCAATGAGGCAGATCGCCTTAGAGAGTATGAGAGACGACTACAGACTGCACGCAAGGCTGGTTGCGATGTAGGAAACGTCACTGCACGAACGATTGACCACTGGCACCGAGTGGGCTGGTACGAGCTCTTCTACAGACGGTTCGCTCAGTTCTCACACTCAATCCTTATTCGGCTAATGTTTTTATATATATTAGGTGGCACGGCGATCCTGCCACCACCCGTCCCATCCAAGCCAGGAGCACTAACACTAATGGTTCAAACCAGAATGGAGCTGAAGAAGCTGACCTTGACGACGATCCTACACAGCTCAGCTTCTCTGATCCAGTCATGACCCCCAACGGAATCACTCATAATAATCTATCACATGATCGAACGCACCCCCATTCCGTGAACTACATCAATCCCCAGACACTACGCGATCCTGTCATCCCGCCGCCCTCTGCGTCCCCGACGGGTGCCGGTGCATCTGGGCAGCAGCATCACGGACAAGTGAACGGGATTCACGCGATTCCTTCGTCGGCACCTTCGCCATCAGCACAACCGAATCCCGAACAAGCAGTAATGAACCTTACAATCACTCAAGGGATGTTGTCGACGTACCTGCAGTTCCTACAAGTGCAGACACAGACAGGGAAGATGAAGCTAGAGTACTTGAGGCGTAGGGAAGAACGCGAAGAAAAAGAAAGCGCACAACGACGGGAATCGGAGCGATTACGCATGGAGCGGGACGCAGCAGAGTTCGAACATAATAAGCAAAAACTTATCACTCAGCAGAAAACAGAACGTGCACTAGTAAGTCTACTTTACAGTCTTGTTCTCCCAGCTGATCAATGTGCTTTGACGATACATAGGCGTTATTGGAGAATCCTGTCATTGATGACTCTCTGAAAAAAGCAGCAGGAGATTATCTCAAGAAACTTTTTGCCGCTGACTAGGCTTGTAAGATTGCCACCCTTCCACCATCATCTAAATCTTGCGAGTGAGCGAGATGCGATGCTATTGTATTTTGGTATATACCGCCCCACCCCTTCGCATACCACGCATGCACCCTCTCTGTTCTGCTTGTAGCTGCATCTTAATTTATTCCTTTTTTGTTTTTGTTCGCTTATTTATATACAAGTACCATGTATTCTGATATTACTGAGCATCATATCTGACCGTTGATTCCGTGATCTATATATCACGAGCCTGGACCTACAGTATCCAAATATATCTAGAATGATATCTCATCAGCCCTTGACCAAACCAACGCCTCGATGCACCAGACTACCCTGTGTCCCTGAGAGACTCTTGTGCTTCTGAGCCGCATTTTGCAAGACGTTTTTTTGGATTCCATTCAATTAAGTATCGCACGGTCCGAACTCGACGGCCAGATCTTCTAAAACTGATGACGCGGTGACGAACGAGATTGATTTTCATTCCAGACAAGGTAAATTATTCCAGAATTATGACTATGTTCTCACGAAAGCATTGCAGGGTTAGTACACATCACCAGCGTGTTTCGATCTCCAATTGCCGGTCCGAACACTCTGGGAGGCTCTTGGTCAGAAAAGTGAGAACTCTAAGCAGCTAGCATCGGACAAAAGAGAGTGAGGCTGGTTTCCATGCCTATGCTCATACTACGATACAGCTTGCAAAACAATGCTGATCTCTTTTTTCCGAACGATCGGGACGCGAATATGCGGGGGAACAAGCACCGTCGTGCTAAGGCACAATTTATGAAAATTTCATCATGATAGCTGGTCTTAAATATGGGGAGGGTCCTTACCTTTTATCCCTAGCCTCCCCCGCTTTCCTTGGAGTGCTAAAGTCTTGTCTCTTGGTGGAAAGGCGCAAATAATGGTGCTCTTGGTACCCGTCTTTTGTTCATGTGTTCTTTGCTAATCGCCCTCCCATATCAACGTTTCCAGCCGTCAATTTCGCTTTCTGCGCTAACGTCGCCGGTGTGCCCATTTGTCGTGATACTATTGTGGCTTCTCTGGAAGTGGAAGTCTTCTCGTACCGCGAACAGTGACATTGATAACATTCCTGGACCTTCTTCCGGTTCCTTCTTCAAAGGTAAGTGTGATTTTTTCAGGCCAGGCACTCCGCATGCATCCATACCGATTGTTTTCTTCTGTCGCTTATTGTTTTTTTTTTTGCCCTTTATAACCAGGCAACTTCGGACAATTATTCAACCCTTATGGAACGGATTTTCATCTCCAACTAGGTCGTAAATGTAAGCTCTAGATCAAAATCAAACAGGACGGGACACTCATGCATGGGGGGGTTGGCTCTATAGTTGGTGGTATGAGCAAGATTTTCGGACCTTTCGGTGTACGTTCTGGTCCTCCTAGAGCATACAAAAGCACATATTGATTTGTTCTTATTCGTTCAGTCGAGCGAACTTTATATCTTCGATCCTAAAGCATTACATCATATTCTCATCAAGGTTTGTTCAATTCCAGCTTTGAAATCCCACTTTTGTCCTCCTACCTATACATTCATCGTATTCAGGATCAATACACATATGAAGAGACTACTGCTTTTGTTGCGTACGTGCTTCTCTCTTCTTTTTTTTTTTGTTTTGGTTTGGTCTAATAGACTATTGCTCTTAGATCCAATAATCTCATTTTCGGAGACGGACTCTTGTCATCATTGGGTTTGATTTCTTTTGCAACATTTGGGGCGAATGACCAAGTAACTTGCTATCATTTAGGCGAGAGGCACAAGAAACAGCGTAAACTCCTCAACCCTGCGTTTGCAGTGGGACACATGCGTGGAATGGGTGGGTTGCTCTGCCTTTTTCCTTCAATGAAGCCGTTAACAAACGCTGTGTGTTCGATAGTTCCTATAATGGAAGATGTTGCGAAGAAGGTATAATTTTGTCTTTGCCTGTAGACTCTATTAATTTGTTGTTCTTAGCTGAAAGCTTCGCTTCGACTCGAAATCAAGCGTGGAGCCCAACAGGTTAGGCGTTTCTCTCCACGTCTCTGGTATAAGAAAGTACTTACATGTTTCTACTGCCAGATTGATATGCTTCACTGGCTGAGCCGATCTAGTCTCGAGATAATTGGCTTATGTGGCCTCGGTCGTTCCCTCGACCCACTCATCGAAGGAGTCCAGCCTCATCCATTTGGTAAAGCTGCTATAGATCTTGTGTAGGTTTTTCAAGTGCTCTCTCTTTCTGATTTAAAAAAAAAATGACACCGATAGTCCCGTCCTCTTCTCGTTTGAATTCGAACGCGAGTATCTCCTACCATTCCTAGTCAAATACTTCTCCGTTCCAGTACGAAAACGCATGCTCGATCTCCTGCTTAAACTTCCGCGATGGGGGTGGGCTAGACGCGTGGAAAGGTTGAAACAGTATGTAGATATCATGGACGAGAGTAGTGTGGCCTTGCTCGAGGAAAGAAAACGGGAGGTAGAAGCTGAGAGGAAGGTCAATGGGAACAAGGTTGAGGGATGGTATGATGATGATAAGCGCAAAGGGAAAGATATCCTCACGATTCTGGGTACGCTTGCATTCTTGGAAAGCTCTGAAAAAGGATACTTACATCTGGATACTTTAGTAAGAGCCAACATGGAAGCTTCGGTTGAGGATCGGTTGGCTGATACAGAGGTTCTGGGTCAGGTACGGACAAGCACTTTCTGATAACTTCTGCTGGTTCTCAATCTCTTGTCCATTTGTTTAGCTATCGTGAGTTTTGGGTGTATCACCCCGTTTTGCTCTTACCTCATGGTGTCTGCGCTTGTGTTTTAGTACGTTCACATTTGGAGGGACAGACACCACTTCGAATGCCTTTGCCAAGTTTTTGTACCTTTTGGCGAAGTATCCGGAGGTACAGGAAAGACTGAGAGAGGAAGTGAAAGAGGCATGGGAGAGATATGGGGGTGGCGACGAGGATGATGATGATAATGATGATGATGGCAGTAGCGGCCTCACGTACGATGTGCTAATGGCTTTGCCCTTCCTGGATGCCGTGTGTCGTGAGACGTTGCGTTTGTAAGTTGCTCATGTTTGTGCTGTCGTATGCCTTTTTGTTCATATGGCTCCAAATAGGTATCCACCTGTACCGACGGCTATTCGAACGTAAGTGTTAAAACACCACCAAAAGGACAGTGACAATTTGACACGGGGTCATTCTAGGTCAAGAAAAGACACAGTTATTCCGTTGTCAAAGCCGATCAAAGGAATTGATGGACGTGAGATGACGAGTATTTTTGTTCCGAACAACAGGAATATTGTTATTTCCATCCTGAACGCGAATCAAGATCCGTCGCTCTGGGGAGAGGATGCGGCGGAGTGGAAGCCTGAGAGATGGATGAAGGGTGGATTGCCACAATCTTTGACGGATGCACACGTTCCCGGTGTCTATGGTCATACGTGGGTGTTTCTTGTCTTTGAGTCTTGAGAAAGCTGAGGGGGGTTGTAAGATTGACGTTCCTTGGAGGTGGACGGTCGTGCGTCGGGTTCAAGTTTTCGGAGCTCGAGATCAGTAAGATGGATCGCTGTTTATGTGTGACTTGCAAACTAATATACATATATTGTGCAGAAGTTGTTTTGTCGTCATTACTGAGATCATTCCGGTTCAAGTTGACCCAGGATAATATTTTGTGGGAAATGGGAGGGATAGTGTCGCCTTCAGTCGAGGGCCGACTTGGAGAGCCGAGGCTTCCTCTGGTTGTAGAGCGTCTATAAGAATTGACCCCATCACTGTAAATACATGGCAGTGCTGATATATACGCCACATGCAGTCTCACTTTATTAGCGTGGCCCGATGACGCTGTGGGATCGATGAGTAAGATATTACATCAAACGTGCCGGAACGTCTTCCGGCAAGAATATCGTCGTCGCGATTCGATGCGTCTGCCTTTTGACTTTGAACAATGTCAAAGGTGCCGGTGAACGCCCAGCGACGGTCGAGGTGAGCGAGCTAGTCCTTTCCTAAATTTGTTATTATTTATTTCCAGGCTATTCCGTGTTCCGTTCACAACCACTCATCCTCCTCCCCCGAAAGCCTCCATTGACGATGCAGATCTCCTCCCAGAGTACAACGCCAACCCTTGGAATCTCGTCACCTTTGGCTGGGTTACTCCTTTACTTGCTCTAGGCTATGCTCGTCCATTACAGGCTTCCGATCTCTACAAGCTTTCTCCCGATCGGTCTGCTACTCACATTGCAGCCAAAATTAACGCGTCATTCGACAAAAGATGCAACGTTGCGCAAGAATACAACCAAAAACTCCACAGTGGCCAAATTACACCAGGATGGTGGAAGAGGTTGACGTGGATCGGTAGGCGACAACGAAAGGAAAAAGAATGGAGGGAAGTTACTGGAAAGAAGAGAGCTAGTCTCGTACTGGCTATAAACGACAGCGTCAAATGGTGGTTCTGGTCTTCTGGTTTACTCAAAGTGATAGGTGACACAGCTCAAGTCACCAGTCCGCTCCTCGTCAAAGCCATCATCAACTTTGCTACCCAATCTTACTTTGGTCCTACTCCCCCTCCCGTCGGTAAAGGCTTGGGTTTGGCTTTTGGACTCATATTGCTCCAAATCGTCGCGTCTCTATGCACTCACCACTTTTTCTATCGTGCAACTTCTTCCGGTGTCCTCATTCGCGCAGGTCTCATCACGGCCATATATTCGCGCTCCCTCAAACTCACATCCAGGTCACGTTCCACACTCACAAACGGTAAACTCGTCAACCACATCTCAACAGATGTCTCTCGTATAGACTTTTGCGCCGGTTTCTTTCACATGGCTTGGGCCGCACCTTTGCAGATGATTATCTGTCTTATCCTTCTCCTTCTCAACCTAGGCCCAAGCGCTCTCGCCGGCTTCGGATTCTTTATCATTGCATCCCCCATCCAAACCAAAGTCATGCAAAAACTATTTAGCCTCAGAATGAAGAGCATGCGATGGACGGATAGCAGAGCGAAACTCCTACAGGAGCTTCTGGGAGGTATCAAAGTCATCAAGTACTTCGCTTGGGAAACCCCGTTCCTACAAAGGATTTTCGGTTATAGGAAAAATGAGATGTCGTACATCCGTTCACTCCTCATCATACGAGCCGCCAACAATGCGGTGGCTCTGAGCATGCCCACCTTGGCTTCCGTCATTGCCTTTGTGACCTATTCCCTGTCGGGGCACGACCTTGAGCCTTCCGTCATTTTCACATCACTCACGCTATTTAACCTCCTCAGGCTCCCCTTGATGTTTCTACGTTTGTCTCCTTCTTTTCTTTTCTTGCGAATACTTGAATTTATTTCTCTTTGTTAATATCAACAGCAATGTCGTTCAGCTCTATTGCGGACGCGAGGAATGCTATAAGCAGATTGTACGGCGTGTTTGAAGCCGAGCTTCTTACAGAGACCCTCATCATCGATCCGGACCTTGACGTCGCGGTAAAAGTCCAAGATGCCTCTTTCACTTGGGATGCCCCGCCTCCTTCCGATAGTGACGGTTCAAAAAACCAAAATAAGCGCGACACAGCAAAAGCCAAAAAGGAAAAGAGGAAAAGGGCAGAGAACGAGAAGGATAACAATGCCCCGGAAGGAGACGTTGAAAAGGCTACAGAAAAGGAAGAGATTGAACCGTTCAAACTGAGAAACGTGAATATGACGATCCCGCGTGGGCAGCTCGTGGCGATTGTGGGGAATGTTGGTGCAGGGAAGACATCTCTCTTACAAGGCCTTATCGGCGAGATGCGGCGCATGCCTTCCTCCACCGCTGCTCCGATGTCTAGTCCCGTGGTTCAATTTGGGGGCACCGTAAGCTACTGTCCCCAAACGCCTTGGATACAAAATGCGACGATCCGGGAAAATATCTGCTTTGGACGTCCGTTCGAAGAGGAGAGGTACTGGAAGGCCATTAGAGATGCGTGTCTGGAAAGAGATTTGGAGATGTGGGAGAGTGGAGATATGACGGAGGTTGGTGAGAAGGTGAGGGGGATTTCTTTTCCCTTTTTTATCTT
>JABCKM010019880.1:26421-56007 GCA_018221805.1 Rugosomyces carneus
TCCTTCATTCGCTGTTACAGTCGGAGGTGCTGAATAAAGACAACCTTCTATTTTATAGATATCGATACCATCGACAATCTACTTGGAGGTATGTATATATACCTTTTTTAGACCTTATTCGGGCCCCTTATATGTTACATTCTTCCTCTAGATTCATTGCGCATGTTCGCTGGGACAACTTCGTCTATTGTCGGAGCCATCATTTTGATTGCTATTGTTCTCCCCTGGTTCCTTATTGGTGTTGCATGCATCACAATATTGTATCTATACGCTGCGGCATTTTACCGTGCAAGTGCTCGTGAGCTGAAAGTACGTTAATCATCTTTATCTACATTTTTCAGCTGATAAATCTTGATACTTTTCTGAAGCGATTGGGTTTGTGCATCGTTCCACTCCTTCCAGTTTTGATGTTCACCGTATACATCGTCTCTTTTGCCTTTTGGTTTTAGATGCTGTATTGAGGTCGTCATTATATTCACACTTTTCGGAGAGCCTTTCAGGGCTGACGACAATTCGGGCTTACGGAGAGTCTGAAAGGTTTCGACTCGAGAATGAAACAAGAGTCGATGTCGAGAATCGGTATGTGCGTACCAAAAAACGCAAGCTTATCTCAAATACCATTTTGTTACAGTGCATATTGGTTGACCGTAACAAATCAGGTTTGTTTTTCCTGTAGCATATTTTATTTCACGTGTATTGAACCTGACCGACGCTGACCGTCAACTTAGCGATGGCTCGGGATCCGCCTTGATTTTCTTGGCGCAATGTTGACCTTCGTTGTAACATTGCTTGCGGTTGGACTCCGCTTCTCGATATCACCTGCTCAAACTGGTTTGGTGCTCTCTTATATCCTTAGTGTTCAACAAGCGTGCGTTTGTTCTTTCGATACAGCATTGTATTCTCTTATATCTTCCTTTTTCGTCATACATAGTTTTGGATGGCTCGTAAGACAAAGTGCCGAAGTCGAAAACAATATGAACTCTGTCGAACGGATCGTACACTATGCGACTGCTATTGAGCAAGAAGCTCCGCACGAGCAGCTGAACTGTAAACTACCTCCGAACTGGCCAGAGCATGGCCGTGTTGAGCTCCAAGACATTGTGTTGGCTTACAGGCCAGAGCTTCCTCCTGTCTTGAAGGGTAAGTTAAACGGGCATCTTGTTCTATTATGATTGATCTTTCCACATCAACAAGGGGTTTCAATGTCTGTAGCAGCAGGGGAGAAGATTGGCATTGTTGGTAGAACAGGTGCAGGAAAGAGTTCCATCATGACAGGCAAGCATATTTATGGGTCTGCCCTTCCTGTTCGCTGGTTTTGGAAACTTATACTTAACAGCACTATACCGTTTGGTCGAGCTCAGTCATGGTATAATCACTATTGATGGTGTTGACATCTCCAAAGTTGGTCTCACTGACTTGAGGAATGGGCTTGCGATTATTCCTCAAGACCCTGTAAGTTTCTTACTATTTACTCGGGGTTTTCATTGACTTACGGTTTTTTTTCTCTAGCTACTGTGTAAGATGGGTTCCTTTTTCTATTATTATAGCTGACACAACCCGATGCAGTTTCTGGAACACTCCGCTCTAATCTCGACCCATTCGGCCTCCATGATGACGCTGCCCTCTGGGATGCATTGAAACGCGCTTATCTCGTAGAAAATACAACCAAACGTGATTCTGTCGTCACTTCGGGGGACGAAACTCCAAGTGGGGCACATACTCCCGTAAACAGGTTTACTCTTGACTCTGTCATCGAAGACGAAGGCGGGAATTTGTCCATTGGTCAGGTAAGGTTTCGTTTTACCTTTGACACGAGTTATAATAACAAAAGCTGATAGCGGTCTTTGGTGTCTCTCGCACGAGCATTGGTTAAGGACGCTAAAGTCCTTATTCTTGATGAAGCGACAGGTCCGTAAATCTCCTTCAGTTATTTTCACTAGGGTTCGACAATTTGAATTCTTTTAGCCTCGGTGGATTATGAGACCGATAGAAACATCCAGGATACTATCGCATATGAGTTTAAAGATAGGACGATACTATGCATTGCTCGTTCGTCCATTACCAAAACCAGACAAGGCGCCAAAGAGCCAAACACGTACCTGTGCGATAAGATCCTGGCTGACAACAGGTAGGAACTCTAGAGTATCCCCTTCAAATGGTACAACTTCCCACCGGGTCGGTGTGTTCCCAACGCAAAGGCATAGATCCTCTGGAAGGTGAGCGCCGTACTCTGAATTGAAGTGGCTGCGTACTTGAGTTTCCTCTACACATGGTTTGGTATGCTTGAGAACCCATAGTTCTGTAGAGACGACTGACCTAGAGTCATGGCTTCAAGCCGTGCCATCATACCACGCACGATATTCTCAGCCTCTTTCCGATATTGCCTGCGCCGGGCAAGCTCCAGAACAAGCTTGTTGAACGCAGTCTGGTAGGACACGAAGCGATCATGGAGATGTTCGATTGTCAGAAGGTGATCATGCAGCGCAGCGAGTGCATTCTGGCACTTTGCCTACAGATTAGAGGATAAACTTGATCAAAAAGGAAGAAAGAATTGGAGAGAAGTTACGGACTTCTACATCTTCTTGTGTTTGCAGCATTTCCAACATGATGTCACCGAGCTCGTCGAGATCGTCGAGAGTATGAACCATAAGCGACAGATACGATTGCGATGTCTCTTTGGCGGCTTGCAGTTCCTTACTGGCTTGCTATGAGCTTTGCGGTGTGCTACTATGAGATCAAGCACGTACTGATGCTCTTCGACCGAGTCGGCATTGTCCTCCAACTCGGCCACAATAGAAGGCAACTCGTTGGCGTCACGAATCATGTCTTGAAGGATAACCTTGAATGAATAACTACGTTGAGTATAATCACTTGAGAAATTACCTTGCAAATCCTCCTCACTGAAAGACTCTCCGGCCTCACTCTCCCTAAACGCGGTGTCCATCTGCCCGTAGTGTGAGGTCAAGCTCTCGAGATGGGCCGCCATAGACGTGATGGTGACATCTTGTGCAGTAAGAATAGATTCCGTGAATTTCATTGGTGATTCGGGTGGAAGCACTGGCAAAGAGTCTCGTATAGATTCCATTGTTCTGGCTAGGGTTTCTGGGTATCCCTCTGTCTTGCTCATAATGTCCTAGGGGGGTTTTCCAATATAACTTTTCTCCCTTTCTTACTAGAAGGGCGAGAGAACATACATCGAGCTCTGCGCGATCATCCTCTATCGTTTCCAACACATCATCAATAGCTTGCTCATCCACAAAATCGCGGAGGGTTTTCCACAGGCTTTTGTCTACCACCGAACGCGATGCCACTTTCTCGCGTTCTCTACTTTTGTGTACCCCACCAGTGCCACCACCAGCACCGCGTAGGCCAGCTTTGAGGGTTGACGACGGGCTATGGTTCACTGCAGATAATGAAGAGCTGTTCATTTTTCGTTCCTTGTTACTATCGACTTGCAATTGTTCATGATCGTCGTCCGTAATCGGGCTACCGAAAGGTGATATGTCCGCTGAAGTGCTTTGATGGAAATCGGGGGGTATATGCTGAGAACTCAAGTATTCAAGAATATTTTCGAGTGCCATGGACCGCTTGGCGCGAAGTTTGTCCCATTCCTAAGATGGAAGATGGGTGGAATAGATTGGCAGGTGTACATGAGACTATACCTGAACCTGCTTGTCGAGATTAGCGCGTTTTTCTTCTATGCTTTTGGCCACGGTGGCGACGAGCTAGTAGAGACATAAATAATATACTTTTTGTGTATTATTGCCTCGTAGATGATTTACCTTGAGTTGGTCCCCCACAGCCTCTATCAACCACCTGACCTTGGCATCGAGGGCTACAACATCAATTACAGCACTTGCAGAGGCATTTGAGACGACGTGGGCGCGCGAACAGAGTTGTTCTCCAGTTTGTAGAGCTTTTTTTGATTGAAGAACGAGGGAGACGAGATGTGGTTGGTCTGGCGGTGATGACATATATGTATATGGAAACCCGCCGAGCGTCACTCGATAACAAACAACTACTGCTACTACTATCACACACTTGAAAATGCCATCGCTTACTCCAGCGGCGCTTTCACCTGTCATCAAAGCAGATGTTGACAGAAACACAGTGTTCTGCCTTGCATGTTTCTCTTCATTGCCTCCAAGCAAACGTGAGACTGTCAATGGCAATGGCATATTCACCACACCATGTTGCCGGCGTCCGATATGCCCGGCGTGCATCTCGAAGAACCCGCGACTCCTTAGGTATAATCCCTGCCTGGCATGTCTAGGAGGCATTGGCGCCGTGAGTTCATCACCTTGGAATCTTGGAGTGAGACCAAATGTAAACGTTGATGGAGCTGTGAGGGATGAGAAAGTATTTGTGTTGGACGATGAAGACGAGGAAGAAGCTGATAACGGCGAGGATGAAGATGTTCCATGTTATCAAGAGCTGGATGTTGCGACTGTCAAAATTGAGAATGGCGCTAGCTTGTCTATTGTGGAGCCACACGAATCTATTCAAGACGCCGTCCCATCATCTCCAAGATACTATATTAACCGAAATGACAATCTGCAGGGCATTTGCCTACGCTATGGATTTAATGTAGGTATATCTGCGAACTCTGTCTTTTTCTTAAAGACGTGAAACTGTCCACAGGGTCATGAGCTTTGCAGGCTCAACAACTTGCCTCCTAGCACGTTGACGACGAACCCACACCTACTGCATACCAGGCGTTACCTTGAACTACCGCGCTCCTCAGGGAACGCCGGAATTCTGATGAAAGATGAGGAGGCGACAGCAGAAGAACGGAAAGCGCGAGAGATCAAATGGGGCAAAGAGCGTGCAGAGAAGCGACTACAGACGTTGACCAAAGAGGTGGACTGGCGTGTAGCGAAAGCATATGTTGCTCTAGCTGAAGCCGAGGAGGACGATGAGAAGGAGAAGGAGAAGGAGCTGGGTGTGTCGTCGAATTTGTCGGAACGAGCGATCCGAAGGTATCTAGACGATAACGAATGGGAGTCGCTAAATATAGCCCTGGGTAAATCTGGGTAAATCTGGCATTACGTCACTTCTCGTCATTGTAACAGCAAATGCCCAGTATCTAATTGGTCATTTCAAATATGCTAACTAGTAGACTAATAAGACTGTCTCGTTCACCTCTTCCTTTCATACGCTCAATGTCAAGCTTAAAGACAATCCCCGTCCTCGACGACGCCGAACTCAAGGATGGTCAAATGTAACGTACTTGCATTCTGCTCATCGCTCGATATTCATCGCTCTCATAGGAAAGAAGTCCCCTTTGATGAGGGAAAGGTCTTGCTATCACGTCTCGGTGACAAAATCTACGCCACAAGCGCTTTCTGCACCCACTATGGGGCACCTTTGGCGAAAGGTGTCTTGTCTGCCAACGGTAGAGTCGTCTGGTAAGTGCTTACAGGCCATGTCATGACGCATATACGACATATTTATCAACAACTGACCCGACAGCCCCTGGCATGGAGGTCAGTCAAAATGCCATCTATGCTGCTTTGCTCTATACTGACCTCGTCATTTTACCACAGCTTGTTTCAACGTCTGCACCGGAGATATTGGTAAGCACACTCTCCTCCAAGTTCTCCCGAGTGTGCGTCATGTCATAACTTGACCCATCTCAGAGGATGCCCCAGCTCCAAGCGCAATTCACTCTTTCAAAGCCCATGTAGAGGGTGGAAAAATTCACGTCACCGCTAATCCTACCAATACACTCAAAGACAACAAGGCAAAGCAGCCCAAGCTTCAGAGCAGCGGAAGCGATTCTATCGGTAAAGGTGTCGTCATCGTAGGAGGTGGCTCAGGAACCTACCACACAATAGAGGGCCTCCGAGAGGTTTGCATCTTGACCATTCATCTTGTCTACCAATCTGACTGGTACAATAAAGCATGGCTACAACGGTCCAATCACAATCTTGTCGAGAGAACCGCATGTTCCTATTGATAGGTTCTCTATCATATGTTTCTCCGCGCTACACTATCTAACATAACCATTACTGCAGGACGAAGCTCAGCAAATCTCTGATTACTGACGCGTCAAGATTAGAGTGGAGGTCTGCTGCCGAACTCAAGATCAAATACGGCACGAACATCCGTCTAGGCGTTGTCAGTATCTCATACTTTAGTATACCCGAAACGAGCTATATATACGTATACAGGAAGTTACATCGGTCGATTTCTCCAAAAAAGAAGTTATCCTTGAGGACGGTAAAGATACTGTGCCCTATGACACCCTTGTACTCGCACCAGGAGGCACTCCACGTCGACTTCCTATCGAGGGGTCGCAATTCGAGAATGTTTACACGTTCAGAGGAATTGCTGACTCGCAAAAAGTTGATGCGGGTGCGTGACAATCTGTTCTAACGATCTGCGATGCTTATCCATCCAATCCCAGAGGCGAAAGAGGGCAAGAGGGCTGTGATTATTGGTACCTCGTTCATCAGCATGGAAATTGTCACCACCATTGCGAAGCGGAAGCTAGCGTCTATTGATGTCATCGGCATAGAGAAGGCACCGTTTGAATCTATTTTGGGTCTAGAAGTCGGTTCTGGTCTCATGAAAGTGCGTTTTCCCTATTTATCTGAAATACCGCATCATTAAGAGTCATCAAAAGTACCATGAATCCCAAGGTGTCAAATTCCATATGGAAAGCAAAATCGAAAAAATTGTGCCCCAAGAAGGAAATCCAAATCTTGCAGGCGGTGTTGTTGTCGATGGCAAAACAATCCCCGCTGATTTCGTGGTTATGGGTGTGGGTGTTAGGCCTGCAACAGATTTTTTGAAGGATAGTGGGATCGAAATCGAGAAGGATGGCGGTGTAAAAGTTGACAAGTACTTGCGTGTCCAGAGCGGTCCGGATAAGGAAAACGTATACGCTATTGGTGTGTATTGATATCCGGGCTATTTTTGGTCAAAGATAGTTTCACTAATAATTGTTATGTCGCAGGTGATATCGCAGTATATCCTCAACTCAATGGAGATCATACTCGCATCGAGCACTGGAACGTATGTGGTTTGCTGTTAGCCCCCATACTTACTTGTTATTGAAGCGCCTTATGACTCAGGTGGCGGGTAACCATGGACGGACCATTGGAAAAACAATTGCTGGAAAACCACAGCCGTTCGAAAAGATACCGGTGTTTTGGAGTGCCCGTGCGTGCCTTTCCATCTGGATATTGGTTTCATACCAATCTTTGTCCTGACCGCGGTGTTGGTGTTTTTGTTTCAGAGGGCCAACAACTGAGATACTGCGGTGTTGGTCAGGGCTTTGATGACGTCTACATCAAAGGCAACCCAGGTGATCTCAAGGTTAGATGTCTGTCATCATAGTTGTTGGTTGGATATGACGTTGTTCCGTTTAGTTCATTGCGTACTATGCTAAAGGGGGAAAGGTCATTGCTGTTGGAAGGTAAACCGAATATCTGAAGATACTTGTGATCATTGTTATCATTCACTGACTCGATATGATCCACAGTATGCAAAATGATCCTGTGGTTCCGAAAGCATCAGAGCTTATGCGTCTGGGACTGATGCCGTCTATCGAAGAGCTGAGGAATGGAAAGGTTAGTTGTGAGAGTGTCAAGTATGAGAGTTTTCTGACCTGCATCTTTGTAGGATTTGCTGTCGGTAGACATTAGCACCCAAAACGCGTCGAAGAATGTGCTTTAATAATAATAAGAAGGTTGCAGTGATATAGGCATTGAATGTTGTACTTGTATTTCTCGACGCCATGTATGTAGCTTCACTTTTTTACGCGATAGTCGCGACTCAATAAATGGAGTCAATGGACGCGTCGCGGGTGAGTCACGTGGAATGTGTCTATGAAGCTTAAACGTTAAACGCAAACGTGCCTTGACCAGACCCAAATGATTGTTCAAAAACCCGCGTCAAAGGGTACACCGGTATTACCAGCGCTGTGGAAGGGTAAATCGAAGGCCACAGACGAAGACTTTGAAGATCTCAATCCTACAATCACCTATCGGCATCTCTATGCCCAAAACCTCGGTGTTCGCGA
Organism: Rugosomyces carneus; assembly: GCA_018221805.1. NCBI lineage: Eukaryota > Fungi > Basidiomycota > Agaricomycetes > Agaricales > Tricholomataceae > Rugosomyces > Rugosomyces carneus. The sequence goes on from JABCKM010019880.1 coordinate 34,451, forward strand.
CCCTTTGCGCGTAATCGCACTCTGCGATAGTGATGCTTTCTACGCAGCATGTGAGATGGTTCGTCTCGGGGTAGACAAGGAGACACCGCTTGTCGTGCTGCAATGGGACTTGTTCATTGCTATTAACTATCCCGCTAGAAAGTACGGGATCTCTAGGTTGAAGAAGTGTAATGTCAAGGAGTTGAAAGAGAAACATCCAGACCTGATAGTGGTGCATGTGGCTACGTATAAGGAAGGTGAAAAAGAGCCTGGTTATTGGGATGATGTCGATACACAGACACATAAGGTGTGGATAGCTTTGTCTGTATAAGTGAGAGTAACGTTTTACACACATTCAAACACAGGTGTCCCTAGATTACTATCGCAGAGAGAGCATGAAGATTGCGGCTATGTTCAAAGAATGTTTACCTGGCTGCGAAATTGGTAGAGACCCTCGCTGCCTTTTATCGTCTGCGGGTCGTGGTCGTGCTGACTCGCTTCGGGGGCTATAGAAAAGGCTTCCATTGATGAGGCCTTTTTTGATTTCTCAAGACGTGTCCGAGAGGTGATCCTCGAGAGATACCCCTATCTTGCGACAGTTCCATCCGACGCGCCTAAGGTGATCTCGGGACCATCGAAGCGTGCAAGCAGTCCTAATAAGGGGGTCTCTTCGCGTCACTCGAACCGTTCGCCACAAAAGAAGAAGAGGCGGGTACCGGCATCTGCAGGAATCGAGCAGTTCTTCAAGAAATCGTGACGGAAATAGAAATGTAATACAGTGCTGGAATGATCATCTTTAAGTGGGTAAGAAACGCTAAGCTTCTTTTGAGTATGATGGTTACCGACTGGTACGTCAATTCGATTCAAACGCCTGTCTGTCGTGCATCATTGATACACCACCACGCGCGGTTGTCCCAAAGATGAATGTAAACAAGAGTAAATACGCCGTCTTGTGCGACATCAAATATGGCACCCGTGGTGGACGCCTCTCTTCTTCGAGTCCTCGACATCCCTTAGTCAGGCCGTTTGTCTTTCCCTTCGTTCTGGACTGGTTTCCCTGCCTGTGTCTCTAGTAGACATAATCTTTGTTCAAGCTACCGGCGCAGGACGACCAATTTTTCAAGCTCAAGCAGCATTCTGACGACCCCTTCTTTCATTTCATTCTCTGATATTTCAAGATGTCCGAGCCAAGATTTGTGGCCATTTCCAAGAATGAGTTTGGGGGTGTCATTGTACGCGCTTTCATCGTCGTCCGTTTTCTTACATAACACCCCCATCCATAGACTGTCAATGTATTCGCTATGCTTTCGACGTTAGCCCTCATTTCTGTCGCATGCCGCGTTGTATGGCTAGCTATCCGCCAAAAAGTATTTGATAAAACCTCCGAGCCCAAGGAGTATATATTCTTCAACACTCAACTTGGCCATTATGCTGTCTGCTTACTTGTCGCCAACTTGTTCATCGATATTGCTGGTCTTATCGGACTACGTTGGGCCATTGAGAAAGGCATTACGGAAAGTCAGTCATCTTTGCTCAAATAGGAAACGGCATGCTTATGATTGTAAAGATGCTCTCTGCACTGTACAAGGTACGTTTTGAAATTGTACAGTCTGCGACTATCGTATGTTGATTCGCTGTATATGAAGCTGTCTTGATGCAAATAGGAAGCTGGGGCACTGCATACTTCACTGTCGTAATCGCTGTTCATACATTCAATTCGCTGGTCTTGCGGATCCGGCAATCTTTAATTGTTGCCGTAACCACCATTGCCGTTGGGTGGATATCCGCAGGGCTTTTAGGTGGGCGGATCCGGCAACCTGTTATTAAACTTTTTATTGACCGATATGTGGCGCTTCCAGCGTCAGCCCCTTTTGTTGCTCCTGATCAGTACAAACTAGGCCCGGGTTATGGCGCAAGTGGTCTTTCGTGCGGTGTGCGGTCAGTATATCTTAAGGCCCAGTTTTTCCTACATCTGTTCCCGGTTTGTGCATTGCGTATCTCTTCTGTTGGCTGTGATTTCTAACCGTAGCTCAGATTTTTGTGGCATCGGTTTTTTCAGCTATTTTGTACTCGCTCATTTTCCTTGTTCTTCGGGGTACGCTTAGCATTAAAGGTGGGATCAAGCTTGTTCTGGATCCCCAAGAACGATGGGTTTTAGGCCCAGTGACAGAAAACTATCATCGTTTTGTTGCTCGGATCGCTAGGAGCATGCTTTGGTGAGTTTCGTACGTGCTATATTTTGATTATGGCTCAAGGACATGGGGATAGGTATCCGATTGGTAGGTTTGATTGACTTCACGTCTCACAATACTAAGCTGCCTGTAGCTTACATTGCTCTCCTCGTGCCTTACTCTGTGACACGACTGCTCGACATATCTGGATTCATCGTGGCTCCCCAAGCGATCATTTTTGCTTACACCTGCTGGTTTACTCTTGGTAAATATTACACTGCTAGTGGTATCTCATGTTCCTCAATGTTCCTCAGGTGTCGTCAATGTCCTACTCCTTTACAACACCTTCCGTGTCTTGGGCCCAGCCTTCGATTCACCCTCTCAAAAGGAGACTCTAATGAGCTTTGGACCAGGTGGAATATTCGAGAAATATGAACCTGGCTACACCGACGAAAGAAATGATCAATATCGTTTCCCAAAGCCTTCGTACCGATCCCCTACTATTGCGTCATTTGGTGGATCCAGCCCCCCATCATCCGTGCGCCCGTTGCTCTCTCAAGAACGTTCTGCAAGTGTCCAAAGCTACTACAGCTACCCAAGTTCACCACCAATCGGACGTGCGATCACTCCTGTCAACGACCTTCGACCAGTGATCACTCCACCTGAACCAGCGGCGCAGAGGTACTCGCCGACATCAGGCACTCGGGCTCTTCTCGATCATACCCGTCAAGACTCGACTGACTCCATCGGCTTGCCAGCCGCTCCACGACGCACACGTTCGCCTGTACTCCATAAGCCCAGTCTTGAGAGCATCTCTTCTCGCAACATGGTATCTGCAGAGCGCCAATTCAGTATCCCTCGACAACCGTCGCGCGAGACATTCGGAGAGCGCGATAGTGCCAGCCCAAGAATTCGCGTCAATGCCGAGCTCACCCCCGATTACGATGTAGCAAACTGGGAATCCCGATCTGCTGGCTACACAAGCTCTTCCCCAAAAGGTGGCCATAGCCGTATGTTGTCGAGTGCCGCGAACAATTCCTCTGCGTCCCCGACTGGCTCTCCCGAGTCTGCGAACTTTTTAAGACCATTGCCAAGTCTACCGAGACATAGTCGCTCCTTCTCAGCTGTTCCAACCCTTGCCCCGGCTCCAGAGGGTCGCTCGAGGCCCGGGCTTGTCTCTAGACATGGTTCATTTGGGAACGCCTCTGAGTTGAGTCACGGTCGTCAGGCTTCAGGTCAGTCGAGAGCAGGTTATGTATAGGAATTATGGCGGATTGTAGAGGTATTTTAATTCCGTCGATGGCGGACTCTATTACGACCACTCACGGTTGGAAGGATGGCCAGATTTCTCGGGACACTATTCGGTTTAACATGGACAATGTTGCAAACGTACAATTGCTTCAGCGCTCTCGTTATGTTCATCGGATCAGAGCTCAAACAATAGTACTTGTATTACTTATACTACCTTAAATTATTTGCGAGCAGGCTAGCAGTCATGTGACTTTGACGTCAACAACTGAGTTGCCGCAACGACTTTAGTTCGCCATGTCAAATTTATCCAGGTATCTCAACAGAACCAGCCAAGTAATCAAGGAAAATGCATCCAGAAGTAAATGGCGCCTATTCATGTTGACTGACAAGATTTCGAACGCTCACGGACTTTGTTAGTCTTGCGAATGCAGGGGGCAGACCCAATCTCGAGCACGCCTCGAACGCTCTTCCGCTTCCACTCCTCAGATGGTCTAAAGCAGTATGCTACTGGATGCGACTCAGACATTGGCGGTACATCAACACTCAATTGGGACTTGGAGGAGTCACCAGAGGTTAACGACAGCATTGGGCTACGGGCAACTGCAAAGTTTTGGGGAGAGATGCGGCTGGGTGTTAAACCCGGACTGGAGGGTAAGCTGCGTAGCGGATATGCAGGGTTCCGAAACAAAGTGAGCAAGTTACAACAGCGAGAGGTTGCGACCCCGTCAATGCTGAGTTTTCCGCCATAGGAGAGACGAACTTTGTTTGGGAACATATTAGATGACGTGTCTAATCATGAATACCTGGCGTTGCGAGTACGCGTAGCGGGTGATCCACGAACGCGTAACTCCTACTTCGTTAACATTCAAACAGATGGACCAATCTCCACCGACTTGTGGCAACACCGTCTATACTTCCAGCGCCACGATAATTCATGGGAAGATTTATTTGTGTGCAAACACTATCTCAATAGCGTTATAACTTATTCTGAATCCTGATCATCTTTACCAGATTCCATTCGACAACTTTGTTCGAACGAATTCCGGGGAACTCTCCGAAGACCAGATAAAGATGTATCGAGAAAAAATCCGCAGTATTGGTGTATCCCTATTAGGCGGCAATAGCGGCGTAGCAGGCCACTATGAGCTTGGCATAGAGTCTATCAGAGCGGTCAATGATGAGGATGTGGTTCGAACACCGCCAGGTAACTCAACTCAGCCTGTTGCTCGTTTGCGTTGCCTTATGATTGATTTTAGGGGAAAGGTTGCCGCCGCTACAACACGATATTGTTGAAAGCTAGTTTGCTGTAGCCCGAATAAAACCTATTCTTCCTGACCAGTCAAGCTATAAATTCGTTTCCAATATCACAAGTTACTTCACGTCTTGGGGATAAACATCAAGATTGAATTCTAAGTATATATACATTGTTTCATATAATTCCAGTAAGAGAATCCGCGGTTTTTTTTATCAACCAGGGGGAGAAAAGAAATGGAGCACATAAAAATGTCAAGGTGCTTTTAAAGCACAACACAACCAGAACAGCATCCACTATGACCTTCTTCATGCTGGCCCTTTTCACCATACATTCCAGGAGCATTGTTGTTTGCCCCCATGGGTACAGGTCGACCAGTTTGTTGCTCCTTTAAGGGGTATGTCAGGCTCATACCTATAGCTCGGAAGAACCGCAGTGCAAACAAACCTTGTTATACTTCCTAATCTCGCGGACGAGGTTATGGAAAGCGTCATCAACATTGATGCGCTGTTTGGCTGAAGTCTCGATAAACTTGCAGCCAAAGTGTCTGGCAAGATCACGACCCTCTAGTAAAGAGTAAATAAGCTTTCGATTTGACCAGAGCATCCTTAAAACCGCACCATTCATGCCAACCTGGCGCTCGTACTCCAAATCACACTTGTTGGCTACTACAATAACGGGGAAGGTATCCTGGTCCTTTACACGGAGAATTTGTTGATGGAACGTGCTGATTTCCTCAAAGGAGTTGCGCGACGTGATGGAGTATACAAGAAGGAAACCCTCCCCCGTACGCATGTATTGTTCCCGCATGGCACTATGCATGACCAGATGTGGATCATTGTAATAAAAAGATATGAAATACATACCCATATTCCTCCTGTCCTGCAGTGTCAAGAACGTCAAGGAGTGCAACTTCGTCATCAATAATGCATTGCTTTCGATACGAGTCTAATAATAATTCAACTTGGATCAGGACGATGAGATATAGATAGACTTACCCTCAATTGTAGGGTCGTACTCGTCCACGAAATGACTTTGGATAAACTGGATTGTCAAGGCAGACTTGCCGACACCTATTAAGCGTAGTTTCTCAGAACACAATTCTTCTACAATAAAGGCGCCTATACGAACCACCACCACCAACAACGACCAGCTTGTACTCCCTTAAGAATTGTGCCTGCCATGTGGCGAAATGTCAGCACGAGCTTTTCGATCTACGTACGGTAACGCTTAGCCCTATTATCAATTAACCGTCGAAGTTATATGATCCTACGAACATGTCTTTTGTTAGAATATTTCCTCATGGGTTTTCGATGAGTTGCCGAATGACAGCGCAGTCTACCATGACCGATCAGGAAACATGACAATTGACTAGCGTAATTGTTATTCTCGGAGTGATATCTACCACTGGCAAGGGAGCAAATGCGGAGGTCATTAAGATGCCCGAGTTCCGCTAAGGGTGCACCGGTGAGCACGTGAAACCAGTGTTGCATATGGCATTGTCATCTAGGGCATCATATCATGGGAGTGTACGAAATGTGGGTCAAATTGAAGTTTGTCAAGTTGCCGGTCCTCCCAACTACAGAAAAGATTAAGTTCGGCGACGGGGTTGATATTGGGAACAGAGCTGAACGCTGATACGTCCAGTAAACTTTGATCAAAGCAAAGAGCACCTTGCAGTTGAATCTAGAAACTTGCCACTACCAATTTGCCTTAGGTGGCATGGTCGGATGTGTTTGTCGTTTTGCCGGATGTTACAATCATATAAAGAGTAGTAATGGCGACTAATAATAACATTAATTTTGGCAATATCACAGCGGTTAATTTTTTACGAGGTCCCCACCCCCCGCCGATCGTAAACCCCGGTTTACTTCTTGCCCTTGCGTTTTCTACCTTCAACTCCGCTGAGTTCGCTTCCACTGAGTTCGTCTCCACTGGGTCCACTACCAGCACCAGTAGCACCTTTTCTGGTTTTCTTAAGGTGGTGTTCGGGGATCCATTCCTCCTGGTATCCTCCAGCGCCAGTAGCAGTGACAGAACTAACGGGCGAAGAAATTGATGGGGCGGATGCTTTCTTGGATCGTGGCCTCTTGGATTGCGGGACAAATGCCAAATATGCGATCCATACCAGACCACCCAGAATTGCAGTAACCATAAGATAAGTTGAGAGGCTAAGACCAAGTAATCATGAGTTCCACTTAATTGGCATGCATGTAATGTAACTTACAGTTTTAGGTCAGTCCATCGAATCTCGGGCTCTACGATAGTGACCACTGAATCGTAAGCAGAAACGCGATAGTTCTTGCCCTACATTGTACATGGTCATCTCAAGCGTGTAAATAATGTGAAGAAACATACATCAACAGAATGTTCTAACCATACGTTCAAACGTATGTCTCCCGGCTACAAAATAGTATGAGCGTTTTGGAACCTCCTGGCCCACGGGGATCGAGATGTACCTTGAATCTGTGATCAAATGAATAGGTTAGTTGACCGCTCGCAAACCTCTTGTTAAAGTAACGAACTCGCTGTAAAATGTATATGGCACCTCCAATGTCACACCTTCCATAAGCGGAACGGTAAACTTGGTGCTTGTAAGCTATCAGGAGGTGTTAGTTTTTTCACCAATGTTCTCATCGTCAACGTACGTTTTTCAAAAGACGGTTAGACTCTGGATGATGAGCCGACCCCGCAACACTGACTAACGTAACATTAAGGCCCGATTTGTTCTCGACGGTTAGTAGCAAAGAGTTTTTCTCTCCGTTCACGACATCTGTTACAGGTTGTTTTAGAGCAGAATGACGAATTTAATGCTGCCCTTGACGCACGACCAAAAGGATTTGAGTCCGCAAAAGTCGCTGTGACGGCAATATCGGGCTCGGAAGCGTCTTCAGTTGGTACTGTGAATAATAAAACATAATTTTATATCCGAGTCGGAGCGCTGAACACGTACACGCCGATACCGATAGGACGAGAGAAGCAAAAGCAAAGAAAAGAGCACTAAAACGCATCGTATCTGGATGGTATGTGGTTTGCTAGTAAATGCAAGTCCAAGTGCTTGCACTTGGATGGTTTGGAACTTCAGAATCAGAAGTCTCTGCCACGTCTCTTTTTACAAAGGTCACATGATATTCCACGTGATCAGAATCGCCGATCAAGACGTGTTGGCCCTTGGCGAAACGCGACCAAAGTATTAGCTTACTAGTCTGTTTCAGCAATTCTTCTACGGGTCGGTTGATATTTATCATTCCACGAGAAATAAGTGCCTGAATATCCATGTTTCTCATATTCCTTTTGGAACGGTTTTTAACAAGTCGTCGACCTCGTGGACTGCTAAATGTATATATCTCAGGGACGAAAATCATCAATGATACAAAGCTAAAGAGGAGTATTGTGGCAATGCACATCAATACGATGATATGTTAGAAGCCGCAGAGTCAAATCTACATATCGTCCTCAAGTATTTATACAAGACACAAAGGTAATAGGGTCCCAAAAATCCTTGAACAGAATTGAAATACTCCCCGGAATAGGCGGATGCAAAGACGCCACATACCATCTCCTTGTCGGACCTCTCTACGTCGCCCGAGCCCCTTTCAGCAATCCCCGAGCAATTTCTTCGCTATCTCCGGATGTGTCTGGGAGCCAAAAGGCCTATAGAACATGCTTAGCAATATGCCCAAGGTAGCCTAAGTATTTTATCCACGGACCAGCTCAGACCCTGCGGAACACAACATGGCAAGACGTGGGTTGAACTTCACACATCTCGACGGCCCAGGGTGGCCGTCCAAGGACGCAGTTGGTTGTATTCGCACTGGATGCACCTTAAGATCTACCGGGCCGGTTTTCGTTTGTAAGCCTTGTACATCCCAGACCAGTACTTTGCCATCTAAACTTCCGCCGATGACGTATTTGCTATCCGGTGTCCAACAGATTTCCTCGCCACTAATCCCCTTTGCAGGCTCAATACTCGGCGGTGAGGACAAGGCTCGTCGTTCCAATCCAAGGTGACCTTCAAGTTTCGCCAAGAGATGTCCCTCGAACGCGTCCAAAATGTAATGTGCGTTTCCGGAGCAACCCACAAGAAGAAACTTTCCATTAGAAGAAAATGATAGGGATGTCATGTAGATTGGCCGTGGTGGATAGCTAATGAGGGACAATGTGGGATCTTCAAGAGCTATCGTGAGGAATGGCGCCTTGTCGTAATTATTGTGATCATAAAGAAGAATTCGCGCGTAATGATTAACCGCAACCGCAAAAACTATACCTGTTGAATCATATGCAATGATTGGGTACGACGGAACGGTTAGGAGACCTCTGCAGTTCGGAGAACGAAGATCCCACAGTCGAACCGTCTTATCCAGTGACCCAGACATGAAACCATCGTCTATCGGTGCAACCTCCAGGGAAATCACTTTGCCTTTATGGCCCTTGAAGTATTGAAGGTATTTGTTGTCGTGCAGTGAGTGGTAACGGATTGTGTCGTCTTCCTTGGTAGAGGCATGGACGATCGCAGTATTACGATGCGTAAACCTGGGGAGATCTACGCCATATTTTTTTGAGTGCAAAGTCTTCGTATGTCTTTAAACACTCAATCAGGACCGGCCCAGACATCGAAAAGAGTGGACTCGCTTGCCAGTTTTACAACTATACAATCGGAAAGTTTCGTCTTCAGCTGCAGTAATAAGCTGGTCCCCTCTGTCATCAAAATTAATTCCAGTTATATGGCGGGGACCTGAGTTAAGGGTTCTTTGGGAGATATTTCCTGCTGCTGGCGGGGTTGTTACTTCGATGCAATTCTTGAAGATTTTTGCAGGCTTTAGCTTGGCCTTTGAAGATATGTCAGCCAGCACAATTTTAAATATAAACAAGATCTGTTCACCTACCACTAAAGCATTTGTTAGCGCCAGCGTCGTTGGAGGAATGTTGTTGGTGGGCTGAGGTGCCATGACCACGCGTGCTAAGTTGGAGTCGGAGCTTCAAAATTGATCGTCAATCCTCTTCCACAACACAAACATACCTTCATGGCCGATATTGACGAAGCAGCAAAACTATGGAAAGTCAATAGAACTATTCATGAACTAGTGAGGGATAGGGTTCGCTTATTCGAACGTTCTCCTGGGTACTTCCTCTCAAGATCCTTAAAATAGGGCTTCTTGGTATCTGACGACGAAATACACCTCGACCTTACAACTTTCAAGGCCCATTATGCCTCAGAAAGTGGAGTCGTAGAGTAATCTTTGACAAACCGCTTTTGTTTTGACCCTTACGCTAAGCCTTGAACTATATGGACAGCCGCAACAAACTGAACTTTTACACATCGTCTCGAACAAACCACACCGACCAAATATTCGTGTTTTTCTCGGAAGAAAAAAGTGTTGGTGTCAAAACAATGAGAAAGTGTGTAACGAATCTCCTCTCTTTGGTAAGCCAGTACCAACTCCTTTCGGCTCAGGCTCCTTGGTATCTTGGAAGAAAAGTCCATCCAACGAGGTATCATTGTGTTTCCCGGAAACATGACGCCTTCGGCCCGAAAAGTAAAGTTTACATCGATTTATCGTGTCTCCTACTTGAATGCCACCCTCGCTAGGTGATTGTAGCAATGGCTGCCCAATATCGTCTAGAAGAGTTTTCCGAATCAGATCTGCTTGTCAATATTGTTCATCATACCTTAGTGCCACGCCACGACGTCTTATCACCAGAAGAGAAGAAAATCTTATTGGAAAAATAGTGTGTCACGCAGTTTCTCTTTTTTCGAGAAGACTGTTATTTACGCCGTCTTAGCCGCCTTAAAGAAACTCAGCTTCCACGCATACAATTAGCGGATCCTGTTGCGCGATATTATGGCCTTCGTCGAGGACAGGTAGTCAAGATCACCAGACCAAGTGAAACCAGTGGTCGTTACGCCAGTTACCGTATATGCTTCTAGGACATTGTGTCTGGACCTGATTTCCTTCACTATGATCCACGTTCTGGAAGGCACTCATCATGCTGTTTGATACAGTGTCACGCCAGCCCGGACGGTCATTATAACGTTACCGACTTAGTCACACTTGTAAAAGCTAACAATTGTTCTATATCATACTGCCTGCAGATTTCTTTGCCCAGTCAGACTCACCAATGCATCGGTGACCTCTCACATAACCGCGCTCTTCCAAAATTCGGAAAAGTCCATGTTGAGGTCTTCATCTATTGGTTCTAGATCCAGCTCGCTCGCAACGTGAGACTAAAACTAGCCTCGTGTATCCTTTCGTCATCTCAAGTAACCTAAATGAGTAAGACATTCGATTATTCGTTGACAAATGAACATATTGACATGTCTGACACATATAAACCGACAGGTTGGTCTGCATTTCCTATCCTCTTTCCAGGACTTGCATAAAAAGCTTGCCAGCTTGCCGGCCTTCCTTGGGATACCCTTCCCCATATTTGTGCAGTTTGTGCAGCAACGTGTACGTCCCCGTGACGCCCTATGCTACTCACGCTTGCATGCAGAGCCGTCGAGCTCAAATTAGCAATTACAAACCTTCTGAGATGAGGTCTCCACCTGGACCTTGAAACTTTGTTTGCACTGCCTCGTTTCCATCAATACTTCAAGCCGAGGTTTACTTTAAATGACATGTACTTCGACAGGACGTATGTTTTACATATCTGAGCATGATACTCACAGCTACTGCTACGGACCACTTGACCTGGATTTATGTCACCCATGTTGTCAGATCCCACCAGCATCACATCTCTGCAGTTCAGCTCACCCTTACCCGGCGTTTACGGCGAAAGTTTACGCACTAATTCGGCTATACAATGTTATTGACGGACACACTGGCGCTATGAGTGATATACTTACGAACCTACAGATTTTTACCTTGAATTCTTTGTTCGCCGACAAACCCACTCGTGCTTCAGCAAGCGCTTCCCGTGAGATCTAGATAGATAGTTCAGCGTTCCAAGGAAGAAACCTCATGACACGGCTGCGCTTACCCCGTTTTGACCACAGATTGAACGGAAACACACCGCAAAAAGGACGGGAGTCATCCGAGTCGGATGACCGACCGGGTTGATGATCACTTGGCTTTCTCCCCTTACAGTCGCTTGAAACCAGACAGAATCACAGATGTACAATGATTTTTCAGAGCTTGATGTATTCTGTCTATGGGCTCGAATGGCAATCGGAGCATCCGGGGTTCGATTGGGGCACAGTTTCATCGTGCCGCTTGAGTTGGTTGAGTCATCCACTCTCTTAATCAGGACTTACAAATATACTACTGGTCGAACATCTTGAAATTAGCCTGATATTTGAGGTTTGCTCAGCCCAGAACTCACCCACACCTCAATAACACAATTTGGGTAGTTGAGTACGCTGGAGCGCAAAATTCGTGACTTCACGATGCCGCGGGGGACAAGGTCGGACGGGGTTACGGAAGCGGGAACGATTAGACCGGAACTATGAATCCTGCTTTTAGGACATCGCATAATAACTTTTTTTTTTCCATTGTTTTTTGAAGAGGATACCTATCTAGCACAGCGTTGAAGAGACGGTAATATCGGCAGCCGAGATGGAGGAGGTTTCCCCATTGTATGGAGAGCAAGGGGAGTTGAAACTTGCTCTGATATGCGGTGGCACCGGGCCGCATTTGCCCAGATGATTAGTGCAGGGGAGTCATCAACGAGTTGAACGCTGTGGCCGGGTGACTCGGAATAGATGGGGGGGGAGCTGGAGAAACTGGACATAGTTTCATCTCATTGCCTGCTGAGCAGACAAGCTCGCGTTCCCATGTTCTGTCAGTTTCGGGGCGATAAATAAGGCACCAAACATGCACAAATCCGATAGGAGTGGTATAACACGTTGTATCGATGAAGACATTCATTTCTAGACGCTTTAAGCTATACTTAGCTTGCCGCCAGCTCCGTTCAAATTAGCTCCTTCTGTCCATGAACCGTCGATAATTCAACAAAGATTCGGTACCAGATCCCTGAATGTTCTTCCCGGATGCGGTTATTGTCATCATCGACCGAACCGCATATTTACAATAAATCTATAGATTTCCTTTAGCGCTTGTAATAATCCTATCCAGTTCCCAAATGAGGCTGGTCTGCGACCTGATTATCCCGATGCTGTAGTTCCTAGTTCCCAGTCGGATATTATCCCCTTCGTAGTTTCCCTCTGGTATAAAAACCACCTTTCCGTTTCTCCTCCAAAATCCTCATCCCCCTCTTCACCAACTCGGAATCACCTTACTGAAATGTCTCTTGCATCCAACCAATTCCTCCTTCCTGATCTTTTATCAATGTGCAACCTTGAGGGTGGCGTTAATCCCCACTACGAAAAAGGAGCAGCCGAGTCTCGCACTTGGATTAACAGCTACAACGTTTTCACTGACAGGAAACGTGCCTTTTTTGTTCTTGGCTCAAACGAGCTCCTGGTTTCTCATGCATACAACTATGCTAGCTTCGAACAATTTAGAACGTGCTGTGACTTTGTAAGTCGACAAACCTAGGATCATATTTTTTTTTCTGTACTAATCGTACCGTCTCCATAACAAGGTCAACCTACTGTTTGTATTTGACGAGCTCAGCGACGAGCAAGATGGCAAAGGTGCCCTCGCCACAGGGAACATCTTCCTTAATGCCATGAAAGACGCCGAGTGGGATGACGGCTCCATTTTTTCTAAGATGACAAAGGAGTACGTATCACTACTATCTTAGTTTTTCGACTGGAATTTAATAAATTTTTATTGTAGATTCAGAGAGCGCCTAGTCCGGCTCGCACGTCCCAGGGCCTTGGCGCGCTTCTTAAATAACTGGGAATCTTACTGCGAAAGTGTAATCACGGAGGCCGAACTGCGCGAACGAGGTGAGGTATTAGACCTGAACTCGTTCATCGCACTGCGTAGAGAGAACAGCGCAGTTCGTCTGTGCTACAGTCTCGTCGAGTTTTGCAACGGCACAAATATTCCAGACGAAGTATTCCAGAATGACGCATTCTTGGGAGCGTACTGGGCGGCGGTCGATCTCGTCTGCTGGGCAAATGTAATTATCAATGACTCTCCCGTCTGATCTTGTTTCGCTGATCAGTGTATTTTTTTTTTTTTTTCAGGACGTGTACTCGTATGATATGGAACAGAGCAAAGGCATCGATGGAAATAACATCGTTACCGTCCTCATGGCAAATAAGAACATGACGCTTCAGGAAGCTTCCGATCACGTTGGCACCCATTCTCAGGAGCTTTTGAATCGGTTTGCGGCAGCTAAAAAAAGACTTCCGTCCTGGGGTGCCGCGGTGGACTCGGAAGTTGGACGTTTCATTCATGGACTAGGATGCTGGGTGAAAGGCAACCTTGAGTAAGTCTTTTTGGATTTGTACAATGAGTTTTGCTCATGTGTTTTGATCTAGTTGGAGTTTTGAAACCCAGCGCTATTTCGGGACCAAACATCAAGAGATCAAAGATACCCGACTTGTGACACTCCGACCACGTGAACCGATGGCAGAAACAGATGTGGACTCTGACTTGGAGTGAACAAAATAAATAATTCAAACACTCAAAAAACAATAGATAATGGGCCTAGTCGTCTAATAATCAAAAGCTTGGAATTACATAGTTGGGTTTAATTATTTTGTATTATCTCTACTAGTATAAATATAATAAATACGAGTTATCTAAGATTAGGTTGCCGATAATGTTCCTAATCTCGACGATCATACAAAGAGAAGATTGACCTTTGTAGATCAGGGTCGCCCTTAGTGACGTCGGTTCGTCACAGAAATACAAACACCTCTATATATTCTTATACATAGTACATACACATACACAAATTCACATTTACGTATCCGGTCCTCACACGTACAACCAACGTCCGAGGCTCTCTGCCCACAATGGAAGCTCATCTTTCGTCCTCGTTTCAAAAAGGGGGCCAATTCTCTCCGTTCCTCCTCCACTTTCCTCAGACGAGAGCGGTGTAGGCGTAAGCCCTGGTGGTGTGATCGGAGCCTCTGCATTATGCGTTGAGGAATTGCCAGGATGTCTATACGGCGACAAAATTCCAAGTCCACTACCACCCACAGATGTAAGGTATGGTTGGAAGCCTTGGCGGATCAACTCCTCTAGCAGATTTTCGAGGTCCTGTGCCTTGAAATCTGCATGCACAGCGATTTTATGGTCAGTTCAATACCCTTCCTTTCAAATGAGAGAAAGGCGCATCGCATACGCACCATCCGGTACTAAGCTCACCGCACATCCTCCTCCGCCGGCTCCAGTCAGTTTAGTCGCCAGCCGATAAGGTTCCGCGGCCGTCGTGCCTTTGATCAACTCCAACGACGGATGGGAAACTCCCAGCGTGACAAGATGCTGGTGGTTTTCGAGTATAAGGGTCTTCAGATAACACAT
Organism: Rugosomyces carneus; assembly: GCA_018221805.1. Lineage (NCBI taxonomy): Eukaryota > Fungi > Basidiomycota > Agaricomycetes > Agaricales > Tricholomataceae > Rugosomyces > Rugosomyces carneus. The sequence goes on from JABCKM010019880.1 coordinate 49,489, forward strand.
TAGATATCGGTTCCCAATCGTGGACATCTGCCTAGAAATCTAGCGTTACGGCGACTTACCGACAAAGCGGACAGCATCGTATCACGAGGCATTTCCGGATCCGCCAATGCTCTCCTCGCCTCATCACTGATGCTCTGGATGGACTTCATTATACCATTCACTACATCTGGTTCCTGGATTCATGTCCCAATACGTCAGTTTCTCATTAGAAATCTTCCAGGAAGGGAAAAATCTCACTCTGGCTTTCTTTTCGCCGACGCCGGCCACCAGTCTCTTGGTATCTCGCGGTACCTTCGAGTTGGTCAACAGGAATCTCAGGGACTTGAATCTGAGAAGTATCCGGTCCATCAGATACAACTATTCCGAGGAAAAAAGCTGGCGGAAGGGACTTGCCCTTGAATTGCTTCCATTCCACTCTTTCTCTCAAATCCAGGGCGGGTGTAAGCTAAGGCACCACCAAAAACTGCCACACTGTTATCCACACCGCTGGGGTTTCCATGGAGAATCTTCTCTGCTACGAAAGCCCATCGGTTGACCTCTTCTGCTAGCACTGGTGGAAGTGCCTTACGGCCCTGATGTGATATGTGAATATGCCCTGTGCTCGGTGAGGTTGGCGCCGGAAGTGCTGGAATGGTGATTCGACTCTGAAGGAGTAATAGGGCTGTTGCTACGCAAGTCGAAAAGGAGGCCGAAGAACCAAGACCGGCCCCAACCGGGAGTGTTGATCGAGCAGCAAAGTTGATAGACGGCCTAAAAATCAAGTAAGAGTGGTTTATTGCAACATGATTATGGGGCGGCTTGACTCAAAAAAAAAAGAACATACCGCTCTCCCATCTTTCCAAGAACTAGGTACATATACAGGAACGCCAGTGATGCACCATATGCAGCTTGCTTGCTCTCTGCCAGATCTTTCAATGGTCCTTCAGTAATAGCATTGATCAGTTTCTGATCGAGGGTGTCCGGATGTTCGCGACCCGCAGGGATGGGAATCGCTGTATCCCACGGCAATGCTTCGATATCCCACTCATGATAGAAGCCACCAATGTCGTGGAGACGGACTGAGACCTTTCCGTCTTTCCTAGGGGTTGCAAGACCATAGCACCGGAGATCCACTGACGCCGCTATCGCTGTCTGAGAGGGGGAGGAAAGGCAGTCAGCACTTGTCCTAATCAGGTCACCTGGCATTCGAACGTGACTTACTACACCATGAACCACTGCATGCTCTCCAAACAAGATAACTTTCCCAGGAGCACTAACTAACCATTCCATATGCTCATCCCGGGGTGCAGACTTCTCCCCTACGTGGACAACTGCCTCAGCAGCTACTCGGACGTATTTATCTTGCGTAATATCATACTCGATAGCACCCGCATCAATGAGAGCGTGCTCAAGATCATCCAAGAGATCGCGAACATCCTCTATACCAACGCAGAGGCGGATGAGGTCCTCGGGAAGACCTCGAGCTGCCCTCGTCTCAGGGCTAATAGATGCGTGCCTGCACGTTCAGCCATATCAATGGACACCATATGGGCACAGGGCACCAAAAATACGCACGACATAACGCAGGGCATGCTAATTAAGCTGTTCACACAGCCAAAGCTTACGCTAATTCCCCAAAGTCTGGTTCCACCTACAATTCTCTCACTTAGCAGTTTACTACCTGTTTCGAAGCTAAGGACCGCGCCGTTGCCATCGGCGATGCGTTGGTGCACCTCTCTACCCGGGTGGCTGGCCAACCCTGGATAGTTCACATGGAACCCAAGACCATGGAGGTATTCTGCTACAGCCTTGGAAGTCACCTGCTGGCGGTCCATGCGTAGAGCGAGTGTTTTAATCCCGCGGAGGAGAAGGAAAGAATCTATGGGTGTAAGGGCATTTCCGACAGAGTTTATGGTAAAAGCCATTTGCTAAAAAAAGAGATTTCTTAAGAACATATATACGGCATGATTATGCTTTTTCGCACCTTGGCAAGGTCATCACGGTTACACGTTATAACGCCAGCCATCAGATCGTGATGTCCACTAAGGTATTTTGTGGCACTATCGTAAACAATATCTGCCCCATGCTCCAGGGGCCTTTGTAGATATGGGCTCATCATGGTATTATCCACAATCACGATGGCATCGGGTGCAAGTTCTTTAACTTCTTGGCTTATTGTGGCAAGGTCTGCAATCTTGAGCAGTGGGTTGGTGGGAGATTCGAGGAGAACCATGGCAGTCTTAGTTGGATGGATATATTTATGGATCAAATCGGGTTTCGTGGTATCGACGTGATGAACGGTGACGCCTACGTGGTTGCGAATGTACGCGAGCAGTCGGTTAGTGCCACCGTAGAGGTCGTCTCCCGCAATGACCTCATCCCCGGGCTTCAGAATCCGCAGGATAACATCAAGCGCTGCCATGCCGGACGACACGACGAAAGCATGCTCAGCCGAGGATATTTTTGCGATGTGGTGCTCTAAAGAAGATGCAATCGGCCATCCTGTCAAAAAACAAAAAAAAAGGAGCTCGAGCGCACCGAGATGACTACGGGTAGGATTTCCGCTCCGGGAATAATCGTACTCGTTGCCGACACCTTTGAAGGTAGCTGACTGGTAGATCGGTACTGAGCTACTGCCGTACTGGTCTTTCATGTCGGGGTTGTCTACTGTCGCGCATAACGTGGAAAACCGGTACGGTTTCCGTTGCCTTACTGGTGACTCGGAGTCGGGTGTAGGTAGATTGTGAGCCGGTATATGAGAGGCCATTTTGGGATCGATTGAGGGCCTCATTTTTGGCGATAGAATTTCTTTGTTCGCAGACTGTAGTCAAAAATCAAGATGGAAAGAGAGAGGAGCTATGTAAATGATGGGCACTATAGATGATGGCGTGCTTGGTGCTCAGCCGAGTATATATCAGTAATCAATAAAGCTAATAAAGTAATAGTACAGTACATGCCACCAAAGAAAACAAGAGAACACCGTAAGGGAGTAACCATCTACCGTTCTCTTTTCAGTCCTGATCATTGTCATAGATGTTCGTCAAGTCAACACGACTTCAGCTGGTCTTGCACCAGAAGTTATCGCTAAGCGCACTAAACGTCATCTTGATGAGCTCGAGGTGAGGTCTTTAACCTCGTCAGTCTCTCGTGCCTAACAGCAGATTACCTTCCGCAAAGCAAACTAACTACTCAGAACCTACCCTTCTGACCGCCGACAACGACGACGAAGTGGCAGGGGGGAAATCTGCCAAAGGCCGTGCTCGCCAAACCATCTCCGATAAACGCAACCTCGACCTTGAAGGCACCTCCGCGGCAGCGAAGAAAAAGAAGTCAACCATGAACATTCGCACCGCGTTGCTTTACCGCAAGAATCTGGCTACGTTCATTGAGGAGTCAGTACGTATGCCAATACGCGTCCGCCTTACGACCCCCCGGCTCATTGTTTGCAATCTGGAACAGAATATTGCATCACTACCTCCATCAATCCCAACGTACCTCACCGCTCTTACTGCACCCTCTCCCTATCCTCCACGAAAGCTGTGTTCCGTTTGTGGCTACTGGGGAGCATACAAATGTCGCCGTTGTGCCCTACCTTATTGTGACCGCAATTGTGAAAGTGTACATGCTGAAACACGATGTGAAAAAAGGGTCGTCTAAGTAACAGAAGCCTAGAACTGCCCATCTTTAATCTAAATCATTACGACGCAGTGAAGATTCCAAATATTACGCCCAACAAGCGCCCAGGCCGCAAATAATGCTTGGGTTTCCTCCTTTACTGCTGGAACTCACGAGCAATCACGAGCAAATTTATCTTTCTCAAAGAAACTACAATGTACTTTACACAAGTCTGGCTGTGCAAATCGTAAGTTGCTGCCTGAGCGAGCTCCTCATAAGTTGGTATTACAAGGAAAGAATTGGGAGCCCGAAACTAAACGAGTTTCGCCAAACTAAGTGTGTTCTTGCCAACATTAGTAGAAAAATACGCGTTCTTCAAGAACACGTCGCCGACCTATAGAAGAGTGTGTCAAAAAAAACTGTGCTGATATCAAATTGGATAGATGAACGCACCAGCCATGTCCCCGCACCATCAATATCAGATCCAACGATACCAGAAAGACAGTCACCATTGGGATTGTTGGGATCCAAAGGTTCTTGCACAATATCCCTACTATCGATAGCGAACGGCGTTTTTCCAAATGTCAAAGCGATGGACGTATTGGTTCCACATGGGACTGAGAAGCCTCCTTGACCATCACTCTGGGAACCAGCGATTTGATTGTGAAGAGTTTCTGCGTCTTTCAATGGGGCAAGAATGAGGGTTGTGCCGGTATCAAGGATAGCACTACGGCCCGCGATGCCTGCACTTTTGCCATCAACAGACACGGCATCCATTGTCGCTTCCCAGAATCCTTCCTTACTGATGTTGTCCAACTCGACAAGAGACTGTGGATCGAATTTGGTATCATCAAGACCACTACGGGAGGAAGAGTCAGTCATAATCTTCCATTGTGCTGGAAATGATACATGCCCAAAGGTGATTTCTCCATCGTTCTTGTTGTCAGCCTGACGAGAAATTTTGTACGATACAACTGCTTCTTGGACTAAACCTTGCTTGGCCATCGCCTCTATCGGGGTCAGAGTTTGTTGTTCTGAAAGAGTCTAGTCATATATTCAGCATAGCTGCGGAAGGGAAAGAGGGCGGCATGTGCAAACCGACTGCGCGAGACCCATGAGACCATCGAAGGGGGTACTGTTGTCTGAAAATTCCACGCTCTCAACTTTTGCAACGCCAAATGTATGTGCTTTGATCTGAAGGCCGGCAACTGACATCTTGTCTTGAACTATATCCCCAGACACGCTACCAGTTCCGTATGTCACTTGGAAGGGCTTTTTGGTGTCCTTGAATGTGCTCGAGCTCTGTGGACCTAGGAACACATGATTTCCCTGTTGGGAGAGAATAAATATGGTATCAAGCATGGGAGGTGTTCTACATACACATCCACCTCCAGCCTGCGACTTGCAATTCTCGGCGCCAACCCACAAGTCGGCTGATCCAGAGTCCATTAAGATTGAGAAATCGCGTGGTGGCGTACCCAGTTGAACTGTGGCGACATAGCCTATGTCAGGACCCCTGGAGGGCAGAATAAGCAACGTGCATATAGTCAGAAGGGAAACAGGATTCACTCGATGTTGAGCCCAAGGGAATCGTTAGCGGTCGGTTGATTTGCAGGAGTCACACCATCTAGTGGGTCGGATCTAGAAGTCGATCGTTGAAACAAGGCAATAAACGAGCAATGCGGGAATTCAGTACCCTGCATCTCCAGCTGCAAGCACGGAACTCGAGCTCGCCAATTTAGCCAATTTAGAGTTAGACTTTGACGATTTCCCAGGCACACCGATACGATTGTACCGCTTCACAAGGCCGTCGTCGATGGAAAGAATACGTTTGCGGAGGTTGGCGCTCAGCTCGTCATCTGTAGGCACTCGTTGGCCAGACATACGGGCAAGACGGCGGAGGCCACGGTTAGTCTGTAGCTGACGGTTCTAGACAACAGATGGGGCAATGAGTCAAAGTAGATTGGCTTTTTGCATGGCTTACAATTAAAGGATGAACACTAGACTGGTGCGGGACGCGCTTCAGAGGGAGAGTGACCCTCCCTCGTTTGACGTTGGATACAGGGTGGGCGTCAACAAAAAGTGCCCATAAAAGGACTGTAAGAAAAGCGGAGAATCGGACGTGCATGTTGACTTGCAGTAGGAAGAAAGGAAGGATCGCCTGGTATGAGGACGGTGATAAAAAAAAAGCTAGAAGAACCCAACTGGGGGCGTACAAGGAGAGAAAGAAAAAGATGGGACCATAAAGTGGCACTGAGTCGTGGTTTTATACGCAGCAGCCTAGCGCTTCACGCGGTCGTCACTAAAACGACAGATGATGGTATAAAAATAGCTCGGTCGCTACAAGAAACATGCGCTCATCATGCGCTCAAATATAATTTAAAAGCTTGTTGTATTACCCACCCCTGTCAACAAGGCTATATCGGCAGATGTTAGGATGAGGCCTTAAGGTCTTTGTGCTGAGTCCCAAGCATGGCCAGCCTACAGCATAGAGAGAACAGACTTTACTGCACTGTATCACAGTTGTCAATGCATTGCCAACAAAGATGGAAATGGACAATCAGCAGCAGACCCAACCATGCACATCGCTCGCAAAAGCTACGATCTGTTTGTTGCTCGACAAGCTAGACCAATGATGGACATTCAAGTTGGGTATCTTGTGTTGGATGCTAGTATTGATAAAGGTCTCCATTCTAGGCAATACGTTGATAGATTGGGGGTGACCAAACCCATAGTGACCCTATCAAGTTCCATTGAACCACAACGTCGTTGTAAGTTAAAGAAAGCGTGGGAGCTATAAAGAGGGCCAAAGTAATCAAGTATTATGTACTATCGTCTAAACATAGTCATGTCCACATTGATAGAGAAATAAGAACTCTTCAAAAGTGGGACGTCCAGCTATCACTTGATAGTGTATGAAAAAAA
>JABCKM010019881.1:0-13892 GCA_018221805.1 Rugosomyces carneus
CAAGATACTGTTTCTAGGATCATTTGGGTTGTTCACTGCCAAACTCCTGATCGACTTCAAGTTGAATCACCCAAGTGTCCATAACATGTACGATTAGGACACAAGTTGTTTCTTTACGTTCACTGGCTAACGGCCCCAAGGGGCGATGCCGGTTACATCCTCGGTGGGCCTCTGACAAGGGAGATCTTGTCGCTGGGCACTATAGTTTTCGCCATAGCTGGAACCGTAAGCTTGTTCTACAAACTTAAATGTCTCGATTATGCAACATCTCACGAATCACACAGGGCTCAGAGTTACTCTCCGGCCAGCAAGCGTTATCAACTCTCTCGGACAAAGGACTATGTGCAATCTACATCCTCACTATATTTTCTCTGGCTACTTTCATCGTTGCCCTCCCACGAACACTGGGCCAATTGAGTTGGCTGGGGCTCATTAGCGTTGCTTCTATAATGTTTGCTGGTCTCATATGCATGATCGGCGCAGGGCTTAATCCCACACCTGACCGTTCCGCTCATGCGATCATCAAGACTGACTTTGTACAAGCATTTTTAGCCATCACGAACCCTGTGGGTGACCCGATAAGCTACCTCGTATTTAGGCTGAGCAATTCATAGGTTTTTGCATATGCAGGTAAGATTTTGAGAACACAGATAGCTCAAATTTTGTAACAGAACATCTTTATTTCCAAGGACATTTTATGTAGGTTAGCGTAGCGGCTGGAGTCGTCGATTAATTGACCTCTTGGGAATGAAGGTTCTTCATACTCATATCAGAGATGCGTCATCCAGAAGATGCTATGAAGGTATGTTAGAACGTCCATCATTCCGCTGCTAATTACCAGGACCAGGCTGCCTGGTGCCTACAGGGTACTGCGACTGTTTTTTACGCTCTTTTCTCTGTCATCATGTGTGTGATATGCATACTCTTACAGTCTCGTATACTTAATGGGCAGTTTGATAGGTACGTCTATATCGGAAATAGTGTTGCCTCACCGGCGTTCCTGTCGCTACCCACGAAATGGGCAAAAGCGTCTTGTGCAATCGCATTAGGGAATTTTTTACTGTAAGCGAGTTGTTTCCTCTTTGCGATAATCTTGATGGAATAGGTATCAGAGCGGGCGGCCTCTACTCCCATACAGCTGCGAAACTTATCTTTGTTCGCATTTTCCGACGTTCTAGACACATGTATAAGCATACCATCCTAGGTTGGTTTGTATGGGTTTCATTATGTTTTGCCGCAGTTGCGATTGCTTTTGTCTTTGCAATCGCCGTACCCATCTTTTCATATCTTGTCAGCATAACAGCTTCATTATTCGCCTCCTGGTATACCTACGGTCTCGCGGGGTTCTTTTGGTTGCATGATGTATATCATTTGAAAGGCGGCCGGTACGGGCTATACCAACGACCCGTAGGGCTTGCTCTCGCCATCATGACTATTCTTGCGGGAGCTTTTATCTGTGTCACCGGTACATACGTATCTGTTAAAGTAAGTGTAAATACAAATACGCATTCTGCGGCTCTAATTTGTCAAACTATCTCACCTAGCTTATTGATGATGCCTATAAGGCTGGTGTTGTAGGCAAACCTTTTACGTGTTAATGTTGTAGAGTACATACGATAAGCCCGTATATTATTATGTTAGCTGTCATACATTGTGCCACTTTTGTTGTGTATGCTGTGCATACGCGACCTCAATCTACGGACCTATTACGCCGCTCAATCTATTGCATGAATGACAAGTGAAACTGGACTCTTCGAAATACCAACGAGCAGACGGCCAGCTTCGCCATGGCGTAGAACTATAGCGGGCTTATTCTTTTTCATACTCTTCAACTTTGGGTGTTTGATGATACATGGCTCTCAAATTGTTTTCCTTTTTACTCTACGGTTTCTCCCATTCAAATGGTCCAGGGACATGTACGATGAAGGTATCCGCTATACGAAAGGGGCGTTTGGATGCCTTTGTAGTAGGCGTTTCGTTATCCCATTAACTCTACCTAGGAAATAACTTTGATATCTATTTCACAGTACTCATGTGCCAGTGGTTTTCTCCAACCCAGTTAAACATCACATTTGAGACGGAGGGTGACGGAGGTTTCAGTAAAGAAGACATAGAGCGGATCGTGGTCAGAAATCAAGCTGGGGATGTAGTGTCCTTGAACCTTCCCCGGAAATTCGTCTTGGTTTCCAACCACCAGGCAGGTTTCTGTTGTCATAAGATTACTTATTCTAGCTTAACAAGGCGTTCAGATCTACGCCGATTGGTGGTATGCCTGGTGTCTCACGTACTTCATCGGCCCAGAAGGAGTGCATCGCTACGTTTATATTACTCTGAAGAAAAGCCTGCAGTGGGTACCTGTGGTTGGCTGGGTATGTAACGCTCAATTCCTCAAGAAAGTACTGTTTATAATGGATAAAATAACAGGGAATGCAGCTTTATAATTTTATCTTCTTGGCTCGTTCGTGGGCGTCTGACAGGGTGCAACTCGCTTCTCATTTGTCTTCGTTGGGGAAGCGTGCTGAAGAGGAAGATAATCCACTGTGTTTCCTGCTTTATCCAGAAGGTACGCTTGTGAGCCAGAATACGCGTCCAATTAGCAAGAAGTTCGCCGACAAGATGGGAATAGTAGGTTCAAGCAGTTCGCCCTCTCAGATGGCTAGGACTGATGATTCGCGCCAGTCTGATCTAAGACATCTACTGCTTCCAAGGTCGACAGGCTTGCATTACAGCCTGCGTTCTCTGTCCCCACGAATCCCGCAACTGAAGTTGATTGATCTCACCATGGTGTATCCGGGTATGCCTCAATGTTGGTCTTTTGATTGTTGATTTTCACCGCACATGTCTTTAGGGATCCCACCGCAAGGATACGGTCAAGACTATTATACACTCCGATCCATATTCATGCATGGCGTTCCACCTCCCGCAATCAATGTTCACTTGAGGATGTTTGACGTTAAGACAGATATTCCGATTGGAGACATGTCGGCTAAACCGACCTTGGTCTCGTCTGATGTGCCCAGCCAGCGTGTCGCGGAAGTTGATATACCAAACGAGGAGAAGGAGGCGTTTGACGCTTGGCTTCGAAAGTTGTGGGAGGAGAAGGATGATTTGATGGAGAGTTTCTTGGCTAAGTCGTCAATGCAAGATAGGAGTGCAGTGCCCCCCGTCGGGATACCAGTTAAGTTGCGCCGGAGGAGAGAATATATGGACGCATTTTGTTTTTTCTTGCCTGCAGGTACAGGGTATCTATGGGGTAAAATACGAGATTCGCTTTAGGGGCCTGGTAGCGATCCCCGGGACGATTTTTCTAGGACCTTCTGATTACTCGACCGTATTAAATTGCGCCTGCTGCCTTTGTTCTTCTATCCTTTTGACCATAAATAGACTAGTGTCTAAGAATCTGTCCACGCAGTTTGCGAGGCAGCTTTGCTCTCCACGCGAGAACCGTGTTGATGGCGTACCAGTGATGCATCTAAGTATGATGAGTTTGTTGTTGTCACAGGAATCGAATAGACATACTTGTCCCAGCACAAGGTAGTGAAGTTGTGAATGGACGAATGTAGCTTGGCCTTTGCAGACGGTGAGTTTTGTAACAATGAATTATGGAGTGACAGACTTGAGCTTGTTCTTTGTCTAGAAATGCAGCCAATTCTTTCTGATATAGTAGTAATTAGATAAATACTGACGAGGGCTGCTCGTGGCACTGACCTGAGTTGCCTCGTCAAACTTGTCCATGGTTGTTGCTGAAAATGAATTATATTTCTTATGTAATAACAGAACCTCTGGAATCCCTTCCTCCAATGTCGTCCACATCTGCTGGTGCTCCAGGTCCTTCCACTGCCTGGCCACTAGATCCAATTCCTCCGTGAGCCTCTCAATTCGACTTTGACTGTCCTAATCCCCCTTCATTCTTGCGGCAGCGTCGGGTACCTCAGCCGCAAAGCCTTACCTATAAAACGCTACGACGCTGAGCCCCTTACTCGCCAAGATGTCCAATTTGATCTGTTGAACCACATATTCACTGATAAGAACCCTGTTTTTACCAACCCAAACCCTGGTTGGAGCCCGACCGGCGCAAAGTCAGCACATATCGCGTTTGCTGATCTATACATATCTGCCCTCTACCATTCAAGCAAATGCTCCAAAGTCCTACGGGAGAAAATGATAGAAACCCCAGCATTTGCCGTTGAGCTAGCAAAAATCTCGCTTCTAACGAATGTAGGCCGCATTAATACAACGATGGCTTGTGAATCTCTTTCTTAACAAATGATGATCACTTGGTCGCTGAATTTTCATTATCAACAGTTTTCCCAGAAATGAAAACAGCTTTGAGAACATACCATCCAGTTCCGTCCTTGCAAAAGACGGACGGAAATGCACAAGACGCTCCTAGGATAAAGAACTGTCTTAAAGCTGCCCTCCTAGCTTCTGAGATGAAAACTGCTCCTCCTTCATCTCCTGAAGAGGTCTTGGAAAGAAGGGTAAGCCCTTCTCCTTATAGCTTTTGAGGCGACTTGGATATACATGAACTATTCACATAAGAAATCAGGTCTACGCCCGCCAACAACTATCGTGAACCTAATTTTTGTCCTGGCCAATCACGCTGCTGTATGAGTTTCCTCCCTATATTGGATCTGATTTTTACAACGTCACAGCCCCTCGCCAATGTGCATTTTGACGGCGTACTGAATTTTCTCGACCTTTTCCTGCCGAACAAGGATCTAGTATCAGAAGACCGCGCAAGGGCATTCTTATGGCTTGCGTACCACTACTTGGAATCGACTGATGGCGAGAACCCTTTTGCAGACGATTATTCCCGCGAACATCCCGGGAAAGCTCCATTCCTACGCCAAATGAGCGAGCACCAGCTTAAGCTGGAAAATATAGATACCACTGATGAAATTGCGTGGGGGAAAAAGATGTCTAATCAGCGAAACGCTTTTCTTCAGAAACTTGTCAACTCGACTGAGGAGGAAAAGAAGGTGAAAACATCTGCTGTTCGGCAATTTGTACCAGGTCGGTCCCCATTTACGTTGTAGTCAACTGAGCCAGTATCTAATCGGTTGACAGTGCATGCTAGCAGCCTTCGCCGCCCACGCCCGGCTCCAGAACGCCCATATGATGAAGGAGCATTCATGTATTATGTCCCATAAAACAATGTTTTATCTTCCCTGACTGTACTGACAGGAGTATGAATCTGAATCTGTGGCGCAATCTTTTCGCCTAAGCTAACTCCGTCGAAGATTCCCACCAGGTGCCACCCCAGCAACAATCTCGACAAGCTGAGCCTTCGCTAGCTGTACGCGCTCAACCACGAACTATGCTGCAACGTTCGGCGTCTTTTGTTTGTGTGGTCAAAATTATGAAACTGAAGTCAACTTTCAGAAGCTTGGCATATAGTGAACAATACGGACCCCTTTGCTGATTCCGACGAAGACCTCGAAAATGCAGATGAACATGTTCGGCTGGATTACAGTAAGAGTCAAAAGACTGCATATCTTCCATAGCTCTTACGCATCTTGTAGCACGTCGCATTGAGGTGTTGTCTCAAATTCAAAAGGCCAATTCTATCAATGATGGCTGAAGAACTGACATTGTGATTGCAAACATACTTGTGAGTAGTCATACCATTTATCAGCGGTGTCTTTTCACATTATTGCAATCAAACAAGATCAGTTACTCAAAGGATACAAATCTCTCAGAACAACTGTCAATAAAAGAGTGTGGTGGAAGTAGTTATGTGCCTGTAAAGAGACTAGCTCGCTGAATACAAACAGAAAAAATTTGGTCTTTCTTTCCCTTCTGTCTTGTCATTGAATTGTGTTATCCCAACACCAAAACCCCAAAGCCAAATCAAAAATCAAAAGAGATACCTGGATGTCATAAGTAGACTAAAACCCGCCTGCAAGAGCCAGAACAGGATGTTCAAACCCTGAACGCGGACGAAGTGACATGAGGTCTGCCGGAGCACTGCGTCGTTTTGCCTTGTGATTAAACCTCCCGTCAGACTCCGGAAATTTAGACTGGTCGTCTAAAGTCAAAGTCCTGCGCCTAATCGTAGCGAGCATGTTGTCAGCCTTGCGCCCTCGAGAGTTAAGGGTAAGTATGTTGGACTCGGAAAGTTTAGCAGGTGATACTGCCGGCGAACGAGGGACAATGAGGGTTGTGACCTGAAGCTCAGAAACAGGTGGTTGATCAGATGGCGTGGGTGGTAGAAGCACAGGGGTCGGCTTGGCAGCTCGAACAGGCATTTGCAACCGACCGACTCCAACCTGAAGCCTAGGTCGCTCCTGCTGGACATCAGAAGCGTGGCTGAGCTCGTCGCGCGATCGAATGTAAGCTTGGGAACGTATGCGTGCAGAAATCTGGTCAAGGGAAGGAAGGGACCGTTTTGTGGGATCGCGTGCCGATGGTTTGCCATGTTGCGAAAGCCGAAAATCAACCTGCTCTACCCATGGTTTGCGAATGGTCGAGCGGGGACCAAAACCCGGATCCTCTGGGGAGTCAAATAAAGAGAGAGGCGAAGTTAGTCCAGGTGACGGAAGTGAGTAATGAAAGATGGCAGGTGAGTCGGGCGGTGTCTTCGGGGTAAGCGTCGCTGTTGGCGAAGGTGGTGCAAGTACTTTGGAAAGAAACAAAGCACGCCGTTCTACTACAGAACAACGCGTTAGATATTAGTGGATAAACGTATACCCATCACGTACGCTGCTTGCTCTTGTGCACCTTTAGGGCAACTTCTTTGCGAAGATCATTTTCCTTCTTCCCGCCAAATGCAACATTTCTCTCTCTAGTCGCTTGGAGCAACGCGTTGAATTGTTCAGGCTCAAGACCATGTGGAGGTGCACCTTCGTCGCGGGGATGGAGGGGGGAACGAGGTTTGTGGAACTTTGTTAATGTCGGGGGAGGAGTCAGATGAATGGGCCTAAATCCATCGTCTGGAGTCAACGGGGTGGCCGAAAAGGGCGAATAAGGCTCAACAACAGGATCCTCAAGAGGAGCAGGCGAAATAGAAATCTGGGGAATGACAGCAACAAGTGGAACCATTGAGAAATGAGAAGTCAGAGGATAATGTGGGAATCAGGCAATACAGTAGGGACAACGACAGGCGACCAGCACCGGGAAAGATGTCGACGAAGGGGGGGAGAGAGGAGAGGATGTAGCTCAGGAAAAAAAAGAACACACAGCTTATAACACAAGTTATATATATTACCACGTTGCCATCAATCGGTTCGGCTAGCACGATAGCAACTACCTTCATCCAGTGCAGCCCTTGGCCTTGACGATTGTATCAACTCAGCTGACATATCGCTTGTCGTTCTACTTATAAAAGCCTATGAACTGACATACTATGTCAGAAGATAGTCTCAAAGGTCTTCGGCTTTGACCGCATCTTCAACTTTTTCTCGAAACAATCTTTCAGCGTCCTTCCAAACCCGAGAATTCGGAAATTCCAACAACGAGGGAAGGAGGTCTGCGCTGAACTGCTCAGACGCCTCACGTGGAAGAAGCGTTGGTAAGTGGTCAATTGATATGACAGAAAGCGGAGGATTTCCAGCCCTGGTAGAACGGTCAACAGTGAAACGAAATTGGCTACCAACAACTTACGCAACGTCCACGGGGACAGTAGGTTCCAGAAAAGTTGTGTTTATGTTATAAATTGGAATAGGATTGAATGGATTTGTCGTATCACAGCTAACATCGACAACGACAGATAGTCGCCGTTGTTCCCCCGCCCCATTGATGGTATCACGGTCGACGAAGGGCGGTATCTTAGAGCTAAGGTAAATGCAGTTTACGAAAACATCGACGCCGAGTATTTCCGGGAATGGGCCACCCTTCGCTGTCTCGTCAAGATCCCACTTGAGAATGTCATGCCTATGAATAATTATGTGGGTGCCTCGCCACACAAGAGGTGGAGATGCATGTACGTACTCATCGAGGCCAATCTTTTTGAATAGATCAACAGCACCACGCCCACACCTTCCGAGAGCACCAATGATTAGTGCCTTGACGCCTTTGCCGTTTCCACCTAACTGTTCCTTGACGGTGCTGACCATATCATCTTCGTTATCAAATGGCTTCAATGCACCCAGTTTTTCTCCTCTCTTATTTGCTGCGAAAGCGAGGGCACCCGCCGCGGCACCTGCAAATCCTGCATGGAATCCAAATGCAGCAACCCGGCGACCGTTCGCATCTGTCAGGAATTCGAGATCATAGAGTGTCCCCCCTCCACGATGGAAGCGAGATAGGACTTTTGACCATCCTGCCTGTTGCTTGTAACAGTGAGCAAATTGTATGTGTGTGTGGCGTAGAGGATCAGTCGACTCTTGAAGCTCTTTTAGCCCAATGATTGGGGTATTGACCGGTGCCTTTGGCCAGGAATTGTTCTCTACCATTTTACAGCCAACACTAAGCATGTGTAAAGAAAAATCAGAAATTGTTTTCGAACGAGTCAAAACTCTTACGCTTCGTACTCAGCATCATCAAAGATCCTCTGGTTGTCACGCTCAACGCTGATACTAAAGCCAGCCTCTATGAGTTTTTTAGATGTGGTTGGTGTGAGCGCAGCTCGACGTTCGAGATCTTTAGTTTCACAGCGAAGCCAGAGTATACGTGTAGTCATATTGACTATGGTTATCTGAGATTATCGCTTCAGTTATTTTTTAAATCAATACCACGTGATGACAGCGATTTCGCTGATTTGCAAATTGCTAAAAATAAATAATGTTGATGGTAAAATATTCGAGGGGACTCGTTTACCCAACCCTAGGCAATACGATGACTGTCATTTTGACTCATGACCAGCCTCGTCTCACCGATTTAGCTGTCATTAACGCCATTGAATCCTAGGACATAGGTGCCCTTTCACTATATAGTATATGACTCAGGCCAGACGCACGCAATCTAACTTACATATACACGAATGATCTAAAATAATTATGGTTGCTTCGACATTTCCCACAGCTTTTCCGCAAGTTCATATTTACCTGCCTCAAAATGCCTGAATGCCTCTTGAGCCGTCCCCGTTGAAATGTGCAAGTCGTCGGTCAGTAGGCTTGACATTGTGATCTTTGTGTATTCATCCAAGGGCATCCAGAATTTTGATAGTTTCTCTGTAGTTCCATATGCTGGTACTGGTATAATGAGGAATCTAGAGTGACCGGTCGGAGCGCTTACCGTCATGCAATTCGGATTCAACAAGGCTAGAACGGTCTGATCAGAGATGTGACTGCTAGCGCCCGAGACACCTACGGGGGTATAATCTCGAGTACATGGACATTTGTTCCACGCAACTGTATCTGAAGTGATGTGCAGAAGCTGTGTAAGGCAGCTTTGGAAGCAGAATAATTTAACAGGTGGGGTGCAGGAACAATCCCAAGGCCCGACGTTACAGGTATGAAATAGCATGGACGGCCTTCGTTCTAATGGGACCGCCTAAGTATGCCTCAAAGACAGCTTGAATACGATGGAAGTGCGTACTGCGAGTTTCAAAAAGTGAGGCATGATAAACGAAATAATGGTCACGGTGGATATATAGTTCAAGTTCATTTCGCTGGTGAGCTCTTGAAGAACATGTATCAGTGACTGTTCCCATGTTAGGCTTAGCCAAAAAAAAACTCGAACTGTCCACGTCCACTTGTTCGGTGAAGTAAAATTCATGTTGTACCCCTGCACAAGTGATAACTGTATCGAGCTATGTAGCGTGTCAATTTAGCACTTGTTGAGCAATTGAAATGGAATCATGTAAACGTACATCTGGGTACCTTTGGAGGAGGTCGTCTACGAAGTTCTTCAACGCAGCCTTATCGGCATCAAGGTCGAACTGAATGGTATCGAGCTTAGACTTTTCTAGTTCTTCTAGACGATTTTTGCGACGGCCAACAGCAATAACCTTCGGGTTCGTGGGTAGACTGGCAATTGCTAGAGCGAGAGAGCGGCCTATACCAGCTGAGGCGCCAGTAACGAGAACACATTTGCTATTGTAGAGACCGTTCATGCCTGAAACTGAGTCTTGCGGAGACTACACGTATCGAAGACGCCAAAGGTTTTCTCATGGGCACTTGTGTTTGTCAATAATGAGGGTCACTTGAATATGTCACGCGCCATATTTATCAGTCGTCGCTATCCAACATACCCGATGACCAATTCTGCCGCTGCTTCATCATCATCTCGAGCCATTGACCTGGACGCATCGGACGTCGTGGTGAGCTTTCATAGACACCGAATACGCGTGCCCATCTGATAGACTTCCCCCTACAGACCTCTATTGCTGCTGCTGATGAGTTGAAAACTGAAGGAAATGATCATTTTCGGCATAACCGTTTGAATGAAGCACTAGCCTGTTACAGATCTGGACTTGGTCATCTTCCGATACGCAATAATCCAACTGGAGACAGTAAGCCAGAGGGCCCTGAAGGAGAAACTGCACAAAGGAACACGAATGAGCCTAAACCTTCTCAGCCAGATCCAGACCCTCAGTCGGAGCAATGCGCAAAACTTCGCGCTGTGTTGAATGGGAACATTGCAGCTTGCTACGTTAAACTGGTGACTAGAATCTCCTTACATCACTTGTTCTGGACATAGATATTTTTCTCAGGGCGATCACAAAAATGCGGTAGACGCTTGCACAGAAGGTTTCGACAGTTCTTGCGTTTTATCCTTCATGGCACTCATGATAGTTGTGCTTTAGCTCTCGTCGATGATCCTGGATATCTGAAAGCTTTACAACGGCGTGCTTCGACGAACTTGTTGATTGATTCATGGTCTTCGTTGACCGCTGCCCAAGAAGGTACGCCATACTTTTTCATCAGTGGAGTCGGCAGCTAAGAAGGTGCTTCTTAAGATTATACAACTCTTCTCAAACTTTTACCGCCCGGATCTTCACAGGCGCGCGATGTAGAGAGATCCCTTCAGTCCATTAGGCCACGGGTCGAAGCGGCTCAGAAGAAAGAAACAGCAGAAATGTTGGACAAACTTAAAGGTTTTGGTAACAGTATTCTGGGTACGTAGCATGAGGATCAAATGTTCCATGGATCCATTTCATTGATGTGTTATAGGCAACTTTGGCTTGTCTACAGATAATTTTAAGTTTGAACCCAATGGGCAAGGGGGTTATTCCATGAATTTTTCGAAATAGCATATCCAGGCTATGAGAGACGGAGATTTGCTACAATATTAATGACGTATTTTATGATACGTCGCGAAAGCATCGTATGGTAGATAACATATTCAATCTATGAGGGTCCAGGGATTATGATAAATTGTGGCATTCTTTATTGGCCAAATCTAGTCACTTGAAAGTAAATAACCATCTTTGTCTTGTACTTCAAGGCGCACCTTTGCATAAAGCTTACTCTGTAATAACGACATCGATACCGGACCGTATTCTCGGGAGTCCCGAGAGAGAGCAGCGTTATCGCCAATGATCCAGACATGGCCTTTTGGGACAATGACGTGTTCTGTAGAAGGTGCTGATTGGCCGGATGGATCGACACACACTATATCACCCGGTAAACCAAGGATTCTTTTGCATATCACACGATTAGGCATGATAGGAGACCGTAGAACAACTAGATCTCCACGCGAGAGATTTTGGGGATTCAGCTTTAAAGACAAGCGATCCTCAATGACAAGCTCTCCCTCATAAGACAGGGTTGGAAGCATTGAAGGGCCAGTCATCTATGCACTGTGTTAGTAAACCACACAATAAGGCAGTATTGGAGCAGATATTTTCACAGTGGAGATGGTTCCAATATACTCTGTGAAAAAATGTACTGCGCAGGCAAAATTAAGCATCTAACGAAAAATATAAGATGATAGAATAGAGGTAATTGAAGTATCGTACATGTAAGAACGTTTTACCAACATACTTCCCTCTGTTAACCCAAGAGATTGAGCGTAACCCTGCGAGCCCTCCAAATGGCCAAAGCTTTCCGGATGTACGCCATGGTCTGCGAAGGAGTGGCATATGCGTTTACGTAAGTTGTTGGCGGTATGAGCTCTTTCAAGCGCAAAGGCGTCGTTAAACCATCACAGCTCTACCCTGGCACCCGCTCCTCGCCAGCTAGTGCCCTAACCTCTATTACGTCGACTGGAATCCCATCTTTGGACGACATTCTTGGCGGTGGATTGCCTTTATCGTGCTCTCTGCTTGTCATTGCACCAGATCTTCATTCATCATACGGTGATCTTGTTCAAAAGTATTTTCTTGCTCAGGCTCTTCAATGCCAGCATCGCTTGTGCGTCATCGATGAGAATGCAGAAAAGTTTGTAAGAGAAATCCTATGGCTTCCACGGGGGATAACTGGGGCTGCTGTGGACGAAGAAAAACATGAACTCAAGGATGAAGAAAAGATAAAGATCGCGTGGCGTTATGAAAAAATGTCACAATTCCAGACAACGGTCTCATCGTCATCTTCTGTAGGTCTTTCTCACTCTTTGTATATCAATATATGTTCATGTCTAGTTCGAGTTCTCAGTCCAAGGCTGAATACTGTCATAACTTTGATTTGACTTCCACTGTTCCTCCCGCTGTGGTTGATGGAGCTTTGCTATCCGGGAAGCTTAAATGTATCGATCCTTCTTCGCAAAGTACAGGCCGAGCCTCAGTAGTAGAAGCCCTAAAGCGCATCCATAACATTTTCAACGCAGACAATTCCGATGCACCCTCACCTCTCCGTATTTGTATTCCGATGTTGGGCTCGCCTCAATGGGGAGAGCTCAGCCCGCAAGTGAGCACCAACTACGAAATTTGATATACGACCATAAAGTGAATCACCTACAGGATATCTTGTATTTTCTACACTCGCTCCGTGATATGCTAAGAAAGCACCCCTATGTATGTGCTTCTTTGAGCCTCGCACCTCATCTATGTGCGGAATCTTGGGGAGGCAGTGGTTGGCATCAAAAGCTTGGCTGGCTTACAGACGCAGCATTTATTTTGTCGGCATTTTCTGGTATGGGTTCACCAGTTGTCTTGACCACGCTTGCTTGATTGAATGTTGGATACTTATACTCACAGCTGATCCATCGCTAATGGCATCATTTCCTGATCATCACGGCATGCTTCGCATCCTAAAGTTGCCGGCCATCCATACACTTATTCCTCCGAGCGACAAGTTTTCTACTCTCCGTGGGCTTTCCAGTATCGGCGAAAACAACCTCACGTTCAAATCTACTAGGAAACGACTTATTTTTGAAACATTGCATCTCGATATTGAAGGCGGGGTCGGGGAGCGGCGCACTACTCCAGCTGCGACTTCTTTCGACCCATCTAACAACACACACAAGCAGGTGGGCCTCAGTCTCCTCGAGTCCGATCCAAGCACGTCGGCCATGGCTACCATCGAAGTTTCGTTAGAAGACGCGGAGGCGCAGAAACCAGAAAACAGGGGTGTGGACGGAGAAAGTAAGGTGACGGAGGGGCTGGAACCAATACCGAAGAAGCAGAAGAAGAAAGTTGGGTTCCGAGCAGATCGACCGGACCTGTATGATTTCTAACTGGTTGATAATGGTATAAGATTTATTTCTTCTAATGGAGAAAATATCCCTTGATAGTTTGGGCCAAGAAGGATGAAAAGGGGGTTTCACGGTTTCACGGATTTTGCCTGCAGTACTGTATGTCTCGAGATGGAGCAACGATCAAAACGTATAACATGTGAGAATAGGCGCTGAGCAAGATGTAAGCGCGTTAGCAATTACTGATCTTGTGTCATTGGGTCACAACGCCAGGGCGGTTGCGTGAAGGTTGGACGATGGACATGTGTGCCAGGCTAGCGGAATTGGAATGCCGATAAAACTATCCCTATAGATGTACCATGTAATAGAGCGAATTGCCGACGGAGTCTGACCGTGAGCGCTGCCACCGGCGTTATCGAGATTGACGTAGAGCA
>JABCKM010019881.1:13969-54819 GCA_018221805.1 Rugosomyces carneus
ACTTTATAAGCCCTCGAGTAAACTGTTTCTCTTTCCAAGTTTAATCAATGTAAGTTGTATTAACCTTGTGGTATTTCCAGTCGTGATAAACTTGTGTGTGTGCAGGAGTGCGAGAGACAAACCGCTACCACCAATGCCTACTAGTAAGTGTTGTTATTATAATATTTGATTGACATGTATTTGAAATTTGATTTCTTTTTCTTTTCTTTTTTCTTTGATGGTTTCTTCGACTGCAGCTCATGCTCGTCCACGTGCATCCTCCTCCTCCGCCCCCGACGACCGTTCTTTAGACCACCAGCTGCAAGAGTACTCTCCTACACGTACCCCAAATTCTCCAATGTCTCTACCAGATCCATCCCAGTTTCCTGTTCCGTACTCCTACCGCACTCCTAACCACCATATCAACAGCGTACCAGCTCTTTCATCCGCAAGCTCCTCCTCTACGAGATCATCCGCCTATACAAGTTCCGGAAGTGCCTTGGCATCGGGGGACTATGGTCATATTCACGTAGCCACAGAGGACGATGATTCAGCTATAGGTGTCGGTATAACTTCTGATGTCGTCGTCCAAATGCTAGCAAACGACCCCAAACCCTCAACTCCTGCTAGAGGTATGCACTCACGAGCTCCGGTTGACCAGTCTCGCTGGTCGGGTCCCCGGTCACGATCTTCTTCCATCAGCAACACTCATACTTCCAACGTACAAGACAATATAAATCCAAAACTTCAGCAAAAACCAAGTTATGACGCCGGTTGGCAGCCTGTAGACGAAAGAGACGAGGTTGGCATGAGTGAGGAAGAGACCACCGATGACGACCACCATATTGACGAGGACGAAGAGGAGAACGAAGAGGAACGTACCTTTGCTGTAGTTGTTGCAGAGGAAGGTCGCGGTCTGATCGTTCGCGGCGACAACGTCCCAATTGCACAACTTCATGCTCCTCCTGGTCTGTATCTTCGTCTCGAACTCATAATTATCGATTCTCATCCCTCCTCAGGTACCACACACCTTCTTATCGGTTCCTCAAGTACTCCAAACGCTATGCCTGCCTTTCTAACATCAACACTCCCACAAATATGCCACAGTCTCCTTGCTCTAGATATTTCCACTAATTTTTTAGGTGCTCTACCACCTGTCCTCGCCGGCTGCGAACGCCTTGAAGAGCTCAACATCGCTTCCAACCCCCTTCGTGTCCTACCTGTATTTCTTGCAGATCTCATCAATCTGCGCGTCATCATCGCCGATTCGACAGGGATCAGCACGTTGCCAGATACTTTTGTTGACCTTGAAAAACTTCACACCATCAGCGTTCGTAAGAATAAGATGCATTCTCTTCCTAGCTGGCTGTGTCTCCTACCATCTTTGACAACTTTGTGCCTCGATGGGAATCCATTTCAAGGCCCTTGGAGAGCACTGGTTGAGCCTTTGCTGGCAAAGGTGCCAACAACGCCAATGTACCCTCCTTCAACACCGGTATTTCCTTTGCCCTCTGCTAGTATCCGAGGATCCTCGGTGGAACCCGATACCGACTTTGAAGACTTTTCAGATTCCAGCCCACCAAGCGCTAGCATCAATGCACCACAGATGTCACTTGAAGATGAGGATCATACAATCACCCCCGATCGTGCTGCTCCCATTCTTGGACGGTCTGTCACCTCCCCACTACCATTAAATCCGCCTCCTCCTCCTCCTCTAGTGCCCGGACTAACACGTACGCGTACTACACCTAGTCGTGCACACTTTGAGCAATCTCGAGCGTTCAAACCTCCCCCTCCAATGACGCAGCAAGAGTCTATGGATCTATCAACCGATCCTGGCCCTAGTGCTAACCGGGAGGTGCGTAAAATGAAGAGCGCCGGCGAACTTCGGCGGGGAAAGTTAGTTATACCTCCTCCTTCGCAACTTGAGCCATCCCCCTCCCCCAAGCCAGGACTGGCCAACTATATGACATCAGCGTCAAGTTCAAATCTACTCAATAATGACTCAGGGTCCGGCATGACAAAACGTTTTGCAACTATGGGGCCAACGTTAGTACCCGGTGGCAGCCTACCTCGTCCTGCGACGAGTGCATCACGTCCTCAGCTTACCAGATCAATGTGGGACAGTTCACCCGGTGCTGCAGCCGCTCAAGCTCACTCAAATCGAATGTCTCTTTCACAAGAAAATAGTTCCCCTTCTCCTCATAAGCCTACCGCCCAGGACATGATAGCAGGCAGGCAACCCGTCCAAAACCGATCCGGTAAGAGTGTAAAGGAAAAAGGAGGGAGTCGATGGGGCTTCCTGAAGAAAATGTCCATGGGTAAAATCAGGCCCGATCCGCCACCGACTTTGGTCAATGCAGGAAACCGTTCGTACAATTCTGCAACATTGTCACGCAATACGACTATGTCGACAACGCCCGAACGCTTCAATGCAACGCCACAAATTGATTTGCGATTCTCGACAACTGGCATCTTGGATAGCATCACCCCCCAACTGACTCCTTCGGACATGACCCGCGGAGAGGAAAAGCCTTCATTAGCGATCTCCAAAGCAGCTGTAGTATCGCTAGATATGCCCCCAAAAAACTTCCTGGCCCCCCCTGCTCACCAACCTAGAACGACAAAACGCCGAAGCTTTCTTCCAATCGAGGCTCCGGGCGCTCTTTCTTTGAGTATACCGGATTCCTCCCCATTCTTAGTAGGGTTGACGGCTGCAAACGATGGAGACGATCTGGGGCTGAAATCACCGTCACCGACCTCTGCCTTGGACAATGAGACGTTTCTACGGCGGGAGGAGGAACGTGCTCGCGAGGCTTATATGAGAGCCCTCCGATCAGTCATGGCCTATCTAAAGGATATGAATGACCTGGGATCGTCACAACAAAATAATTCTTTAAGCATGTACGGCGCTTCAGATGAGGCTACAAACTCTCGTGCAAGACGGCCAACTGTTGTAGAAGGCCAAAGAGAAACGTCGATGGCGCTGAGCAACTCGAGTGCATCATCAGATTCAACTGGGCAACTTCGCTCCCCAGAATCGATAGCTGGTTTGCGGAATGGGAGCTCTGTGCAAACCCTCAGCGTAGCAACCACAGACAGCGCGAGTTCGTCCGAAGAACGCAAATTTAAGGATGATAAAGGCAAGCGTGCTATGATAGTCCGAGAAATTGTTGCGTAAGTTTCTGCCTCACTTTAACGCACTAAAGCTGAAATATCCACCTGTTCAGCACGGAAAGGACCTATGTCAAAGGTCTTCAAGAACTTGCCGATATCTATATCAAACCTGCTTGCGAACCGGTGAACATTTTGAGTGGTGTCGGAACAGCGAAGGACACCGTCGTTCCCATGTCAGATAGAAAAGTCGTTTTCAGCGGGGTCGACGCTCTCTTCTCTTTTCATAACGATAGCTTCCTCCCAGCGTTGGAAGCTGCTGCGGCCCCCTTGTTGAAACCCTCGGAAGAACTGCGAACGGCCGACGCTGACGGTCAATTATCGTTGAACGTAGTGAAAGCTGTGGCAAGTATGTTCCTTAAACACGCTGCCTTTATGAGGATGTATTCAAGCTATATCAAGTGAGTCTCGTCTGCAATACTCTTACAAGGTGTTTGCTTACATTTGGATAGTAATTTTGATCATGCTGTTCAGCGTGTTAAATACTGGTCTGCGGAACGTAATGCCACTGGGACTTTAACTCCGGCTTCCACTACAACGTCACCGTCATCGAGCGCAGCTCAGCTGGTTAGCCTCGGGATGAGTATGACCTCCGTTTCTTCACCCGGTGCCTTCCCGGATGGTGGACCATCAGCCCCCGGTGTACCTAATCTTACGACTAGTCAACGTAAACGAATCAGGACCTACTTGAAACGTTGTCGTATAAGCCCCCGACACTCCCAGTTGAATTTAGAAGGTTATTTACTTCTGCCCGTTCAACGCATACCTCGTTACCGACTATTAGTGAGTATATCTTAGATCTTATTTCTCTTGTTACGCAATAACCTTGCAATCTCTAGTTAGAGGAACTGCTCAGGAGTACTCCTCCAATATATGAATATCAGGATATGGATGACCCCTTGGAAAGAGCGCTGACTGAGATATCTTCTCTAGCTAACAATATGAACGAAGGGAAGAGGGACGCTGAATCACGTCGGAAGCTTGTCCAGTGGCAGTCCAGAATACGAGGGAAATTCCCCAGTCCTTTAGTTCAGCCGCATCGGTAAAGGATAACAAGACTAGGTGTTAACAATGGCTAACAATGCGTCGACAGACGCCTGATTATGGACGGACCCTTACTCCTCACGCGAGTTGTACGAAAAGCATCTGTGTCCTTTGAGGCGATCAATGCACAAGGCGACGCATCTCCTGTGCAGGTAGATTGCTTAGCTCCTGAGTTGACCCCCCGTGCACTGGTTGGCATCTTATGCAACGACTTGCTGGTGTTGTGTCGCGACCCATCCGAAGGCAAAGATCCAACTTCTTTCGTTGACTTATGGGCGGTCCTTAGGATGCAGACCCTACCCCAGCCGGCTAGCATTGTTCACGGCAATGGTTCGTGGTTTGTCTTCTTGAAATAAGTCATCCTCAATGATGTATCCAGCTCTTCGACTTGTTGACAACAAAGCTATCCTATACTTTGACGCTCCTTCATCTTCTGATGCATTGAATTGGTATCGAGGTACGAATTATCAGCTTTACGCTTATTAACAATTGCTGAGCAGTTGTGTTCAGCCATCAACCTCCATATACCTGCTTCCAAGGCTTAACTAGACCCATACATCGCTTTTCATACGATTTTGTATTTTATTCCCATCATCACATATGTATTCCTGAGCATCAATACATGGATCTGATGAAGTACTTTAAACTCAATTACATATACCAACTCTTCGAGAAGTCAAGTCCGAAACAGCACCAAGAACACATGAATATATTATTCACACTGTATGTAGATGTATAATTTCGGGCGAGTGTCAACCCACGATGCAGGAATACTCTAGCATTAACTTTACATACAATTACATCTGTCAGATTTTTGGTCAGGCGTAAGGTTATATAAGTGATCATGCGCATACTCACTAGCCATTGCCAAAAAGCCTCCAGTTTATTTCTTGGGGGAGGGTCATCATATCTTCAGGCAGGCTTGTTACACAATCGCCTTGTATAACTTTTGATGACTTACGTAGCTGCTTCAATTTCTTTGATATTAGTTACAAAGTCCATATCCTGGGCTTTTACGATGGGTTTTCTGGTGACGAGTTTGGCACCCAAGTAAAAAAGCGGGAATAGCGCCAGAGGCAGGTAATTTGTAACAAAAGTGTCAGTCTTCCATTTGCCTTTAAGGAAGACTTGCCAGCCGCTGAACTATCACAGTAATTCGCAATGGTAAGTCCGGTTTAAGCGTACAAGGACAGAAGGTGAAGCTCACGAAACATATCAAAAAGCACATGAGTAATGCATACCAAGCTGCAAAGGGCTGTAGCTTCGAAGCAAATGGTAGCTCCTCTCTCTTGTACCCCTGAGCCTTCAAGCCCTGGTAGAAGCGGAGATAGGTCACAGATATGCCAAACCAAGTCATCAAGCCCGCGACAGAGGTCATATTAGCTAGCCAAATAAACACTTTTCCCGATCCAGCGTTAACGCCCATGTAGGCAAGCAAAGCGAAAAATGAGCAAAAAATGATGGAGACGTAGGGCAACCCATTTTTGGATGTTTTGAGAAAAATGGAAGGGGCGTTCCCCGCTGAGGCCAAACCATCTAAAACAATAATAGTCAATGAGCAATGTATCCAATATTTTACGGCCAAAGCATACATAAGGCGCGCGAGCTCGTATAAAGGTCACTGGATGCAGCAGACCAAGCGGATGTCAATAAACAAGCGTTGATAATCTAGAAGATTGGTTGAGCTGGAAATGCTCATGAGTCAAGTAAAATGACTGTAACTTACCGCTGGTAGACTTTTGATTCCTGCGTTCTTGATGGCGATAACAAATGGTGAAGAAACTGCAGTACCATCAGCCAGATCGAGTCCCTGCGACGTATACGGTACTAGGAGGCCGATTACAATGGTCCCTCCAATGTAGAACAAAAGAATTCCTTTAATTGTGGTTTAACACACACGGGTCCCGAGGAGTGTAAACAATGCTAACTGACGGATATAAACCCTCTTGATAGCCTTAGGTAGGTTACGACGTGGATTTTTAGCCTCGCCGGCAGCGATCTAGCCGAAAATACTGTGAGTTATGCATATCGGAAAGGAAAAGGTACTATGGCTGACCGCAACAATTTCAGTGCCAATGAAGGAGAAGGCTGCTTGCGTCATCACAGCCCACCAGGCCAAAAATCGACCTTTGGCACCTCCTATACCAGAATATTGAGCAAAAGGACCTGGATTTTTCCAATATCTAAATCCAATTCGATCATGGTTTGGTCCGCCTGTTCAATCTAACAGTGAGCAGGTTAATGCGTAACTTGTCAAGGAAGACGTGACCTCCAAGATCCAGGACGATACCCAAAATAATAAGTCCAACGATGGTTATCACTTTGATAGAGCTTCGAGTAAATTAATAGATGGACACGTGCAAGTAATACACCAGCTCACGCGAAAATGAATTCTGCCTCCCCATACACCCCAGCGCCAAACATATTGATGGTAATAGTCACTACCATGGTTATCGTTATCCAAACGGCAGGATTGACGTCACTCCACAAGCCGATAAGGACGGCCGCAGCGCTGAGTTCTGCAGGAAGAATTATGGTCCAGTTATACCTAATCAAAGAAAATAAGAAGGTCTTGAGGTCGAAGCAGAGAATGTATGAACCAATAATTCCACCCCATCGTAAATGAGAGTGCGGGGTCAACAAAACGCTCTGCGAGCTTGATATGACCGCCAGGAATGGGAAGGAATGCAATCATTTCGCCAAGTGACAGCTGCCGGGTTGTGTATTAGATGTGCGATTCTCTTGACAGTACAGGGTTTTTTTCACGACAAGAAACTGACCATCACACTATAACAGATCGTGCCCATCACCATGTAGCCAAGGAGAAGACCTGGAAACCGCTCAGTCAAGAAAACGAAAGGAAGCTTGTGGAAAAGCACTACCAATTGGCCCTCCGTTTTTCAAAGCAGTTGCAGTTCCCAGAAACAAACCTTTGAACGTTATCCGTACATTGTGGGAGCAATACGCCTATAATACGTACCTGTACCGATGACACCACCAATACTACGACGAGTCAGAACCAGTACATGAATAAGGGAGATATGAAATACGCACCTAATCATGGCAATATGGCGATTCTTCAACTGCCGTACAAGTTTGACCTCACCAGTGGATTTGTCCCGGGGGTTGCCCTCGTCATCGAGAGACTCAGGATCGGTATCTCGTTGTGCGATTTGCTGCTCTCCACTGTAGAAATCTGTTTTCTCGTTATTTTTTAGATCCATCCCCTATGAAAGACGTCGGATGAAGGCAGGTAGTCTGGGGCCGAGTAATCAGGCCTCATATATATATAGGACAACATCGCATAAGTCACATTGGCATCGGAAGCACGCCCCAGTTAACCGAGGAGCCAACCTTAATTTAGAGCATCCGCCCTTATCTGGTTGCCCGAGCGCCAACGTTTCAACGTTGTAAAGGCCTAGTCGCCGAAGAATGATACCCAAGCATTAGCCAAAGCGGGGTCATCTTCCTTTATTCGCTCCTGTTTATGCAGAGCAAAAATAGCACTGAAGCACGGGAATCGCACAAGGGTCCTAGTATGAGGTACAAAATGCTTAAACGATGTCAGATGGTAGCTCGGTGGGAGGTTGTAGCCGATGTTACATGCGCACATGCCAATGAACTGTGAATGGATGGCCGCACTAAAACCACACAATCACTATCGACGACCCTAGTTTTTCCCCGCAGAGCCTAAGCAGCCACATGATGATATTGCGCTACAAAACTAGGATTCATAAGCACAGTCGTGATGATGTGCGCTGTAATATCTCCTCACGCGAAATACCGTATAGCGGCCCGATTCAGAGGAAACTCAAGCAATAAAGATTCTGGAAGTGTCATGGGCTAGCAAATATGGAGGGAACTAGTACATATCTATGTGCTATTAGGGTCATTTAGGAATTTCAAACGTGATATCGAGCCGAAGGAAAGAGCTGCAAAGGGCTACAGAAGTGTATACAGTATGATTAACAGGCTTTGATATATATATAAAGATAAGAGGGTGCTAGATGAGTAGAATTACTTGCAATCACCATAGTAGCCTAGATACGCCCCCAAACCATCCTGCCACCATGCCTAGATAGGAGGTCGGTTGGTACCCCGTCATCCATCCAGCAAATGGCGCCTCCAGGTTTGAGTGAAGGTATTGGTCTGTATTGCCTGTCTCGGAGGCGGGGGACCCCCGAAACCCCGATGTAAAGGCAAAACGGAATGGGAAAATGTTCCTAGTGGCAACTTTCGGACGTGGATTTTTTAGGATACCACGCAGGCGTATGGGAGTTCGCGTCTCCTTCATCGGGGACCCGTCCGAATCACACTGAGACGTCTTGGGGACTTTCGATGGTCGTTTGCTGGTATCTCCCTGGTTAGGTCCATCGTCTCCAACTGTGCGTTTCCTTTTCTTTCTTTCATCAGTTGAGGTGTGCTCGACGTCTTCTGTAGGTACAAGGACTGCCATTCTTTTCGGATGAGCGATGGCACGAAGTGCACGTTTGATATTTCCTAGCGAACGTCTGGGTTGGGGAAATTTAAAAATCCCAGCCTGGCTACCACGTTCCAAGACGTAGAGCCTGCGTTGTACGAGGCGATTGTGCCGTTCTATATATTCAATAATATCTGGATCTTGCCAGCGGGGGTTAACGGGGTCCCTTCTAACAGCCTCTGGATGAGGAAGGCCAAGATCGGTACACCGACGAATGTTTGCCTCAACTATCATTCCTTTAGTCTTCTGGAGCGACGTCTCATAAGCCTTCTCGGGGGTGGAGTATGAGACCAAGTGCGTCTCTTGTGAGGATAAGTTTTCGCTTTCGTTTTCATTATCCGAGTCTGAAGCGCTATGAGCGATAGTTGCAGAAGTCACCTGACATACGTACCAGAGTCAACTGATTTACTGAAACGAATTTTTTTATGGGGGTGGTCTAATGGCGGTGTTTCCACACGTCTGCGTTTTCGGCGATCGGTACCACCCGCTACAAGAGCACTTGTGTGTGTAGGGTTTTCTATTTTTTGCTTTGATTCGACCCCAGCCTGATCGGGAGACATTCCAGGCATTTCTGGAAGGACCGAGGTGGACGGTGTGGATGTAGGCGTCGAGGGCTCAAAGACAGTGGTAGGCCGACGTTCTCGCTGTTTGAGCCTGATTAGCTGGTCGATGAAGCCATTGATTTCCTTGGCGAGTTCCTCGGGAGACTGACCAGGCACAACAAACCGTCTTGGTTTAAGATCGATGGGATTTAGGGAAAGAAGCCACTCTTTCTCATGCAAGAGAGCTAGGTGACGAGAGATTGCTTCCCCTGGGATCTCTGCTAGTTCTAAGAGCCTTGAATACTCTCTGAAGCGTGAGCCGTTATAATCCAGCAGCCATTCAAAACACCTAAGTTCCAGAGAGAAATCTGCAGGGGTTGCCAACCTCTGTTGGATATGAGGCAGCGTCTCAGGATAAGCAATACGAGCGTTTTGGTAATTAATGATGGTGACTTTGGCATCACCGCCGATCAAAACATTGCTGAGTCGCAGGTCGCCGTGCAGTATTCTATGACGATGAAGCGTTTTAACTGCCTCGATACAAAGTCGCTTAAGAGGGTACGGCATCTCTGGTGAAGCATGCATCCAAAATGATTTGTGAGGCAGAGCCATGGCAAGAACCTTGAGTCCTTCTTCGCGGTACATGCCAAGGAGCGTTGGAGCTACTTGAACTGGTAAAAGGCTGCGTTTAAATAAAGCTAACTGAACTGATTTGAGATAAATACTGATCCCCGATTTTCGAGATGCATACCTCAAAGGCAAGGCCATCCCATGTCTCCGACGTTGGATGTGTACAGCTATTAAGGTGATAGTGAGTGGAAATCAACCTTTTAGTTATAAGCACTCACGACTTGGCCATATAATGAATCGGTCGAGGCCCAGCTGTTCCAGATGCCAAATTAACATGAAAGTCCTTGCCGTCTGCTTGCATTAGGCATGGAAAAGATGGATGACGGGTTCATCAACGTACCTGATACGAGTTTGTTGCTCTCATAGACGGCGGATTTTCTGATCGTAAGGTTGGATAACCAACTCCATTGTTCAGTAGCGTCATAGATGGGATTTGGCAGTAGGGTAGGAAGAGGGACAAGTTTGTGGTTGGAGGCAGCAAGAATCAACGGAGAGACAGATTCAACGTCTTTGTCTTCTGTAGGTGGCACTGGTGACTGGTATGATGATACGAGTTCATCCATGAAAGGAGAGAGATATTGGTGGGGTTCTGGGCGTTTGAGGCCTGCGCTGGGCGCTGTAGAGGGAGCTGAGGAGGACATTTGTGAATAAAACAAGCAGGCAAAGGGCTTAAATTTGAAAATATGGTGGCCATGTCGACTCGCTTTGACTTTGGGCCCTTTGTGACGGATATAGGACACAAACAACAGTTACCCAAACAGGGAAAATCTATAACATGGACAAATAGATTACGTAGTTCAATCAAATGTCCACCTCCGGGCATACTCATTTCTCTGTTGCGCTTCGAAAGGGTTCCTGTGCAAGAGCATTCTGGCCTTGAACCAAGCACAGAACCAGCAAGGTACGAGTCAGAGCACGAGTGGACATGTTTATCGAAGGATGCTGCAAAAGATTGAGTTCCGTTCTTGGGCGTAGATTCGAGGTCGTCTCCTTCGTCAGACTGTTCGTAGTCATCCAACGACATAGCCATCGTGTCTTTAAATATCTTCCTTTGGTTTTGAAGCCATATGGCAAGCGTGTTACTGTCAGAGGAGCCCAAAGAATCGACGGAGGCAGGATCCCATACATTCGCAGTGGGAAGAGGCTTCCCAAGGCGATAGACTCGTCTCGCCGCTTGCTTTATGTTTTTGCCGACCAAGCAGCCGAGTCTCTCTAAAGCCCTGAACTTTTTCTTATGTTCTACATCTGGAAATGGATGAGTAGCCTGTTTCCCCGATTCGAATGTTTGAATGTTCGTGTCAGAGTATCGCCGAGTAGAGAAGTCGGGCATATTATTATTGATAGATTGCACGTACTTGCGCCTCATCTCGGGGGACCAAGGCACGTACGGACTGTTTGGATGTATGAATAGCGAGAATTGCTTCGAAGAAGCCCGGCCCGTAGCGAATCTATTCTTAACTGGCTCCTGCGTACCGCCCAGCTGAGGATGATGATCAATCGGCTTTTGCACCGGTACAGGCTGTGACGCAAACGTTGATGGTGCGCCAGGGGAGAGGGTTGTGAAAGAAGGCAATTGTAAAGACGATGCATGCGGTAGGGGTGGGAGTGGCTGGAACGGCATAGTAGGTTCAAGTTGTCGTACAGGAGGTATCGATACAGGTTTTGTTCGTGTAGAACGTGTTAAAAACGTCTTGGCGCATCCAAAAGATAGGGAAGATGAAGTCTAGTGGATGATCATGCATCATGTATCATGGCTGACAAGGATAAATGGCAATATATGAGCATACCGCCTCATTATTTCTGTTTGCTACGAATAAACAATGAGCCCGCCCATTGGCAGATTCGCATCCTGGTATGTTGTGTACTTCAACGTAGGAGAGTCCACCTTCGGATACAATAGTAGAAGACGATAGTTCTGACTTGACAGGGAGTGGAACGCCAGGGCCAGCTGTATGAATCCATTCCGAGTCGCTATCGAGTGACATTATTATGAAGTGTTCCTGTAAAGTAAAAGGTTGGGTATATAGCTATGTGCCCTGCGCAGACAGCAGCAATTTAAGTTTAAGAGACAGCAGGGACACGTGACGAGAGCGCGTTCCGGCGGCCCGGGCTTCTACACAACTCGCAAATATATCGGATACCCCCCTACTGCCCTCGCTAACATATCGGACGATTCAGCTTCACTGTCGTGTCATAGACACCCACATGTAATATAAATGAGAAAGCTACTCTGTCGGACGCTCGCTCTTCTTTTCAACCATGCTTAAGCCAAGGTTGATTGCGGCTTTGTTCATAGTTCTTCAAATTCCTTTTGTTCATGCAGTCGCGTCGCAAACGTATACTTGGAAAAACGTCAAGATTGGTGGTGGTGGCGGTTTCGTACCAGGAATCGTATTTAACCCTACGGAGAAGGTACGATAGTCATCATCGGAGCCCGTCTCACGAGTCATGACCCTCTTCACTTCTTTTACCATAGGGTCTAGCTTATGCACGTACAGATATTGGTGGGGCATATAAACTAAACTCAGACAACTCTTGGACGCCCCTTCTTGACTTTGCAAACGATTCGACCTGGAATTACTGGGGTGTTGATGCCCTTGCTACTGACCCGATCCAACCTTCTCGCCTGTACTTGGCATGTTGTTTATCCGGGGCTCTTTGCGTTTATAAACTCAGTTTTGGTACATGCTAGGCAACAGGAATGTACACCAACTCCTGGGATCCCAACAATGGTCAAATCCTTATCTCCAGCGACTATGGTAAAACTTTCTCAGCATCCAAGCTTCCCTTCAAAGTTGGCGGAAATATGCCCGGTCGTGGAATGTAAGCCTACCATACCAATTTCCCTGTTCTTGAAATGCTCATATGATCATAGGGGAGAGGTGAAGTATTCATTGAACTACTCAGCATATGTACTTGACAGGCTTTATAGAGGCTTGCTGTCGACCCTAACAATAACAGCATTCTGTTTTTCGGTGCCAGGAGTGGGAAGGGACTGTGGAAATCTACCAATTCCGGTGTTGCCTGGACTCAAGTCACAGCTTTCCCCAGCACTGGTATAGGCACATATATTGACATGATTTCATATACCTGATTTCCCGTTATCTTTAGGTACATTTATTCCCGATCCATCAGATTCAACTGGTTATAACAGCGATAAAGTCGGTATGTGTAACAGATTTTATTACAACGTAAATCCTCAAAGGAGCCATCGTTGACTGGTTTTATAGGAATTGCATGGGTCACATTTGACAAGTCGTCTGGAAAAACAGGATCTGCAACTCCTCGGATTTTTGTTGGTGTCGCCAACAAAGGCTCCTCGAACGTCTTTGTCACTATCAACGGCGGAACAACGTGTGAGTTTCGATAGAACATAATGTGGTAGTCTATAGATTCACGGCAATACGATATAGGGGCGGCCGTCGCAGGCCAGAATACTACCTACCTTCCCCACAAGGGTGTCATTTCGCCTGCTGAAGGAGCGTTATATGTTTCTTATTCCGATGGTGCCGGCCCAGTATGTTGAGCGGGTTTATTATTTATTTACGCTTGTCTTACTTGAAAATATAGTATGACGGCACCCTAGGGTCGATTTCAAGGTACGACATTGCTAGCTCCACTTGTGAGTTGTGGCCAGCAAAGGAATCGACTCACACTAAAAACGCACACTTAGGGAAAGATATCACTCCGGTTTCTGGTGGCGATCTCTACTTTGGGTTTGGAGGTGTGGCAGTTGATGTCCAGAAACCCGGCATAATCATGGTTGCTGCACTCAATTCGTGGTGGCCTGACGGACAGATTTTTCGATCTACAAACAGCGGCGCAAATTGGACATCCCTTTGGTCTTGGGCTTCCTATCCTGCCATGAATAAGTATTACTCTTACTCAGATTCTCTTGCACCGTGGCTGGGTCCTAACTACGTGGATATCACTCCTGGTAATAAGCAGATCGGATGGATGATGGAAGGTAAAATGAAGATGTTCAGTATCACAGCTTGATTTTTTTTATAACACGAGCCTAGCATTGGTCATAGACCCTCTGGATTCTAATCACTGGCTATACGGCACTGGCGCGACAATTTATGGCGGCCGAGATTTACTGAAGGTGGGAAATGCTTATAATCTTTTGATTGACTGAAAGGCTAATGTCTCGTAGTGGGATACTACCCGCAATGTCTCACTCAATGCATGGGCAGATGGCATAGAAGAGACATCTATACAAGGCCTCATATCACCCCCATCTGGGCCACCCCTTCTGTCAGCTGTCGGGGATATTGGAGGTTAATACGCTTCCTGCTGCCTGTATGCTAAGACATAGTCTGACAAGATGACAAGGTTTTGCACACACGTCCTTGACGGCCGCCCCGAAAGCCTCTTATTCTAATCCTACCTGGGCAACCGCCGCGGATATCGATTATGCTGGAACTAAACCTGCCACCGTCGTGCGCATTGGAACGGGTGATAGGTATGTAACAAAATTGCGTATCATTTCACAGATATATAATTGATGTTTTTGCTTCAGCACATCTGGAAAGCAGGTCGCCCTTTCGTTTGACTCGGGAGCTACTTGGACGCCACACTACGGTGCAGCTGATAACGTCTCAGGTGAACAGTTTTATTTAGAAAGTTGAGCTTTTCTTACGCTAAACGTAGGTGGGAAGGTTGCCTTATCAGCTGACGGCGCCACGGTGCTTTGGCGCACTGGTTCAAATGGTGTCCAAGTATCTTCAAATCAGGCATCTTTTGTCTCCGTTCCGTCACTTCCATCAACTGCCGTCATTGCCTCCGATAAAAAAACTACCACTATATTCTATGGAGCTTCAGGTTCCACCTTTTACATTTCAACTGACAGTGGTAGGACTTTTGCTGCGGCGGGCGGCCTTGGTAGTTCCACTGCTCCCTCTAAGATCGCTGTTCATCCGAGTGTCAGTGGTGACGTTTGGGTCTCGACGGACAAGGGGCTTTTCCATTCAACAAATTCTGGGTCATCATTTAACGTCATATCTGGCGTTACACAAGCCTGGGCAATTGCTCTCGGTGCTCCTGTCAAGTCTGGCGGATATCCTGCTTTGTTCATGGCAGGGAATATTGGCGGTATTGGATACTTCAGGTCTGATGATGCGGGTGTGAACTGGGTCAAGATTAACGACGCAGCACATGGATTTGGTTCTGCAAGCGCTAACTGCTTAGCTGCAGATCCTCGTATCTATGGCCGGTAGGCTGCGTTTTCAGCGTTTTGAAACCAGCGTTTGACTTTTTTTAAATTGCAGTGTCTATATTGGAACTAATGGTCGTGGCATTTTCTATGGGGATGCAAGCGGAACGGCCCCTTCGCCCACAGCGACCGTACCAACTACGACCATTGGTTCTACTACAGCTCCCCCAACCACCACAACAAGGCCTCCAACGACGACAACAACCACCTCATCTCCTCCCTCAAGCACAACACCTGTCGGAGCCTACGGCCAATGTGGAGGTTTGTTCTAAGTTATTACTGCTCTGTGTGTAGTGTTCACCCATCCATTCCAAGGTCAAAGCTGGGCTGGTCCAACGACGTGCGTCACCGGTTTTACCTGTGTTTATAGCAATCCTTGTGAGTTAGCCCATTGTATATATCCGCCAATACATGACTGAAACCTCTGCAGTCTACTCACAATGTATTCCCTCTTGATGAGTTGAAGAACAAGGCTGCTTGACTATAGGTTGTGTAATGAATAAATTTGTAGTAAACCAAGTATCAACGCTGTCGTTATGAGCTATGGCTGATGCTGAGCTTCCTCCCAAACCTAAATGGTAGTTCAGCCTCAAGAGAAGTATGTCGAAGGTTCACCCGAGCAATTCACCTCAAAAAATTTACGACGATCTATAACCTTGATGCCTCTGCAGCTTGTGAGGTCCAGACTTTCTAGCAGTTTGCAAGAGTCGATGATAGGGAATAGCCCTTCGCCTCCAGGTAGTTTAGGAAGCATACGACACCAAAATAGCAACTGGAACATACTTGTCATTCTTGTCCCGGCCACTTCGAGGTTTCGAAGGAGCGGACATGTTGCCAGGTAAATCCCAGCCTCATCATCAATACCAGTATTGTTAAGGATGAGAGTCTCTAATGACGACACTTCGAGTTGTTCAGTTGGAACCAAACCTCGAAGGTCAGAGGAGTGAAACGAGTGGATCCCCGCCATATTCAACCTCTAGTCACATATCAGGAGAATTTTTCAAGAAAAAACTTGGGGAATAAGGCGGGAATATGACCTTGCATTTCCTACCAACATTCGAAATGAAGTCCCTTAGTACACTATTCGCACTCCGTGAATGTCCTAATTTGGAGTTGCTAACTAGGCTGATATCTTCAACGTGTTGTAATTCTTTCAGGACGGCTGTTAAAGAATGTAGCGCATCATCCGTCATTGTCATCGCTGATGTATTGCCAATAGACGTGCGTGACCCGCGGTTTGCTCCTAGAGCTCCTATTGCCAGGGTCCGCAACCCGGGAAGTAGCGGAATTATTTCAACGAGGTCACTGACAGAGACTGCGGTCGACGTTAGCAACAGCTTGTGTAACATAGGGGTAGCTGTGCCTCCAAGAAGTTGTAGCGGATGTCGAACAAGAGTAAAGGAGAGGTCAAGCCTTTGTAAAGCTGGAAACATCTTCAGAAATGGAGATAGCGCTGAGTCGGATACGGAGACCTGCCGCAACTTTATGGTACGGAGGGCTGGTAACTGAAAAGACTGGGGCAGTCCGTTTGTGTGTAAATTAGACAATGTCGTGTCGCTCTTCAAGATAGAAGAAACAAGTCAAGAGTGGGCAAGCCAAAATTACTAGCAGAACTGACCCAGTTCTGTATGCCTGCCAACTTCAGGACCTCTAGATGTGGACATGTCGCCAGGACGGAAGCTAACGACACCGGAGTGACGGAAGTATAGTTGAGATTCAAGACGATAAGATCTGAGGCGGTTTTGGAGATGGCGCGCATAGTCTCTGAGGCCACTCTTGTACAACCGCTGTGCCAGGTGGCGTAAGACTGTTGAAGTAATTAACGAAGTGTTTTGATCAATTACCGTAAGATAAGTGTGCTCAGCTGTGGTAATTTTGCGAGGACGTCGGCAAAAACACTGTCTGGTATATCATCAAAATTAATGAGCTCAAGCATACGCACGGAAGTATTTATGCGGGGAATATCCAAGAGCGTTCTTCGTCTGACTGCAGGCAGCTCCTTCCGAAGGCTTATCGAAGGCCCTCGGAGGAAATACTGTGGAATTTATGGCTCAGGGATTCCAACAAGTCGTTTCAACTCACAGTTACAATAAGTTCGTGGGGAAGATAGGTAGGACAGGAAGCTTGGAGCATTGCAAAAATCTTTGAAAGTAGGACATCGGGTAGCAACTTTATGTGTAGCGAGACGCGACTCCACATGTCTTGGTTGGATCTTATCCTGGTGAAGTTTGCTACGAACAGGCGAGCACATATGTTTATAAGTGTAGGCGTAGAAAGCACGCGAGTTCGCGTGGAGGATCTGGAAGAAGAGGGGTCGCTGTGCTGGACATCTGCATCAGCCTGCGACGCTTGCCCGAACGGTGGAATGCTCTCAGTTTTTTGCTTCTTTGACGAGCGCGCTGGCATTTATTTAGCCTTCAGTGGCTGTGCTATAGTAACATCTAATTTACGTCGATCTCCAAAAGAAAATGGTAAAAAAAGCCGTGAGGGGGCCTACAATGAGCCTCCATAGCATACGTTCTGTCCTTGCCAAGCTTGGAGGGTCAGTAAGAATGAGCTTCATAACTCTCCGTGGAAACATAACGATAAGCATGTATATAAGGTTAAAAGGGGGAGGGAATGTATATGGTCTGGTATAAAACATCGTGGCACGGGTAAAGGCTCTTCGTGCTAATTGCCCACTTTCAACAGAGTATCTGCTCCATGGATCCCGGATATCCTGGGATGGGGGGAGCGAGGTGCTCAAGACGAACGTCGCAATAACCATCGATGCGAGAACCGAGAAGAAAAGGCATAAGAAGGTAAATCGAGTATCCAGCGGGGTGGCACTCATGAAAGCCAGATAGGCATCCATTTTAATAAAGGCATCGGCGAGCGAGGCCGATAGAAGATATGTGGAAAAGAGAAGCAAAGGTAGGAAGCAAAGTATTACGGCGTACAATACTCTTCCTAGTCCCTTCCCTAGAAAAAAGGCAAGCGGAAGGACGCGATCTTGTCGGAGCAAGAACAAATGGCTAGGGACTTGAGGCGAGTTTAGAGCAAACGGCTGTAGGAAAACTGCGCACTGAAGGAAGCCAAAACTGAGGCTACCCGGATATGGCATGAAAGGGAAGCTTGCCAAAAATGCCAAAGCTGTAAGTAAAGAGCTAGAGTTGGTGAACGACCGAGATTGTGCCACAAAAGCCAAGGGGAGAAGCGCTAGGAATACCTCCCGCATTCCATAGTTATATTCTGACCTACTGTCAGATACACGGGGCTGTTCGATGGGATAGAGCACATAGTGAGCCAAAAGGCCCAGAAAAAATATGTGGAAAATCCAATCTATTGTA
This sequence comes from Rugosomyces carneus, assembly GCA_018221805.1. Lineage (NCBI taxonomy): Eukaryota > Fungi > Basidiomycota > Agaricomycetes > Agaricales > Tricholomataceae > Rugosomyces > Rugosomyces carneus. The sequence continues at coordinate 32,363 of JABCKM010019881.1, forward strand.
TGGAGAATACTGGCCAGGAGTTAGTTTATTTTGCAGTATGGTGTCTGTTAAGTCTCACCGCGGGGTTGACAGTGCGTCGTAACGTTCAAGTATGGTTAGACCTTGAGATTGCAATCCAATAGATAGACCGTGCTTCCAGGTGTGTTCTAAGCTTGACATAAAGAGAGGATGTGACGACAATGGCGTCGTAGCACTAGAATCAGCCAAAAGCTCCATAACTAGGAAATATTAATGGTTATATTTGTCGTGTACGGATGGCCACATACCAGTGAACGTTTCGCTTCTTCCTTCATGTAGCGGGAACCGGGTCCAAAGTACGGTTTCAATATCGCGTAAATGGCGGTACTCGGTCAAAAATAACGTCCATATGTCAACCATTTGTTCTTCCAGCACACGGGTGTCATGGTCACTAGTTTTAGTTTCTAGCCAGCGATCGTATAAATCATGCGATTCGGATGGTAACCTCTTTGTATTTCGAAGGTGCAGGAGTACAGCAAGGGCAAACGCAACTTGTGTTGGGCGGTCTTGCGCGTGAAGTCTATCGTCATAAACGAGATCCTCAAGGCGCAAATGATCAAAATTGAGGCTAGCAACGCGTACAGCAGTCTGGTTAATGGGGGGAAGCTGTTGGTCTGAGCTAGAACTTGCAAGGCTATTATTGCCCAGCAGCGGCGTGGTCTCGTCACGGTTCATAGTGAGCTGTCGACTTATTTGGCTTTGCTTACTGCATTGCTTTCTTGCTCAACAACCCTGGTACATATGAGTGTGAGCGTGGCGACACCATTGCTTGATACTATCGAACCCGATGAGGTTATCGCGCCAGCAGGAAACATAACCTCTAAAACCGCAGCACCACGGGCGCCGGTTATTCTTACTCCTACTTCAAATGGCGACCGGATGGCTACTACGCAAAATGACGCCGAATCAGGTATATCTGGGCTAGTTTATCCTACAAGTCCGGGAAACCAGATGTAATTGACTCTTATGCTCATCAGGCATAGCGGGGATATTTCGACAAGTACGAGCGATCTGCCCTTATGCATTGAATCTACTCAATCTCGTTCGCTCAGTCGGCTCATCCAGTCGTATTGTTTTTCCTCTACTTTTTTAGAATTGCAGCTATTGCGGTCTATATCCTGTCTGGATGGTTTACAAACAATTATGTTCTCTCTGTTGGTACAATCAAGGCCTACAACACGACTTTTGACTGACGCCATGCTAGACCGTCACTGTGGTCGTACTTCTTGCCATGGACTTCTGGAATTGCAGAGTGAATATTTTTTCATGCACCGCATTGGAGTTGAGAAAATAAATGTTATAGAATGTTGCAGGGCGAACACTTGTAGGCCTTCGTTTTTGGAATCAGGTTTGTGCGCACCATTCCAACGATATATGTTATGAACGAGACCTTTCAGGTTGACGATGACGGGGACAGTTATTGGGTGTTTGAGAGCCGAGACGTGGGTGTTTACAGAACGAAGTCATCACCAACCTTTTATCTGACTAGTAACTAGCCATCTCGACCCGCTAACCCCATTGATTCAAAGTGAGTGCTCCCATGAACTTCGTCGCTGACCTACTAACGCTTCTAGGATGTTCTGGGTAAGCAGGCCTCATTGTCAGGCCGTGCGTTTTTTTTACTCACATTTTTGCAAGATCGCATTGTACTCCTTCCCACTTTTATGGCTGGCCCTGCTGATAGTATCCCTTCTCAAGTTGGGCTTCATGTATGTCGTCTAATCCACTTCAGAAATGTGTTTACTAATGTTAAGGGTTCACGATAAGTTTCATCCCGATTGTGATACTGGCTCTTGTGTTCAATTTCACAAACGCTATTGGATTTACTTATGCGTAAGGTCGTTCACATGGCATATAACCTGATGACGCTCACGCCATAGTCCAGCGACCGAGACGCCAAAGAAAGATGGGCTAACAATATGGGCTCAAGCTGGGGCTTGGGAATTGGTGGTCAGCTGTTGGCTGGCGCAGTCAAGAACAGTGTTAGCCGTGTACTCCAGCGTTAAATGGTTGTCACGTCTTACTCCACGTTTTAAATGAGAGCAAATGTACTGGTTTAATGTGGATGAACTTAGCTCATAGATATATAAATGCTAATGCTCGCGAGTACCCAACCTGAAGAACATGCAGGAAATGCGACAAAAGTCAAAAGGAAACGGGAACAAGAAAACCAAAGACGAAAGTGCTTAACGGTACAAGTAAATGTGACGATAAATGCATTCCAGTCCATGTAAATTGTCAAAATGAACAAGCTGGATGCCAGACCAACAAACGGCAGAAAACGGGGAAAGGAAATACCATAAAAAGAATAGTCCAGAGGCAAAGCAGAAAAATAATTGATACACCAGAATGTGAGAAGTCGAAAGAAAGGTGTCGCGCAGATGTCACGTTATGTGACAACCGCAAAGTGCACATTCAATTTACTCCAGGCCAAAGTAGCCTCGAGCGTCAACCTTTGAAAATGCAGTCGTAGGTGTAGGAGGTGCGCCAAGGCCAATAAATGATCGGGTCCGGCCTTGCGAACGGAATGTCGAAACCCGCGGTGTGGAAAGGCTGGGAAAGGGTACGTTGCCATTGTTCATGCTAGATGTTAAAGTCATTGTAGATGGCGTCCGGGTCGTGAGGGTCGGCGATGGGGGAAACACAAACAGTGTCTGTGAGGGGGTTGGGAGAGGAGGAATGGAGGTTTCCGGTACAGGATGTACCTTCTTATAAAGACTATGTCTGAGTTGAAGGGGAGGCGGATGCTTCTTCGAATCAGTGCGTACGCGAACTGGGGGTAAAGAAAGAGTAGTAGCACGGACGAGCGGTGGGCTGGATGATGGCTCAACCGATTTGATGATCTGCACTGGAGTTTCCGATGGAGATGGGGATTCGTCAATGATGGCAATTGGTGAGGGAGGGACGGTAGGCAGGGTACTGATAGGTGCTGGACGGCGCTTTCCTTTCAACGTGTGTGGTCGTGGAGGTGGATTGAACATTGGCCGTGCGACACTTCTGGGTGGTGCAAGATTGTTAAATGTTGACTGTGTAGCCGTAGCCGGTGAAGCCGTCACGTCGAAAGATGTTTTCCATACAGGTGCAGAAGGCGGCACTCTGATTGCTGATCTTACGGACAAGCTGGTACGTGGAGGTGTAGCATCCAGTTCATCGTCTGGCGAGGTGGTCGCAGAAGTATCTTCTGTATCCGCACTCAAGCGACTGCGTCTGTCAAATCCGCCTCCTACGCCTAGTAGATCCTCCTCCTCCTCCTCTTCAACTAGATCTTCACTAAACCTGCTACCATTGGTCACATTACTAGCCATAGAACCAGTACGTTTGCGCGGATGACCATATTTGTTTCGCCATGCAGGACCCATTCCGACACCGCCGATGGCAGAGTTAGAGGAAGATGTCACAGATGAGGCAGACGACTTGCGAGCAACAACGCGCTCTTCCATAGCCTTGTCAAGTGCTTCTGCTTCCCTCTTCACGATTGAGCTTTCGCCTGCGTCGTCGACATCTGAAGGGATCTCGTCCAACAGTTTCCTCTGCCTGCCCCATTCCTCTTCCTCGTCAACGTCGCTCGACTTGGATGATGCCGAAGGAGATCCAGCGCCGCCTTTTAGTTTCTTTTCATATTCGAGTAGTTGATATATAAGTCTAAATAAAACATGTGTATGAGATGAACTTCTAGCTGAGAGGATGCACGTACGACATATTCGGACCGACCCACTTGCTTTTTTCCTTGACGAAAGAATAAGCTCCTTGCATACCGGGGAGTGCCCATACTTCTGGTGGCACGGACATTGATTGTTGTGCAGCTGCTCGCATAACGAGTGCGATTACTAAAGTGGCCGACCTGGAGATGCCACATTGACAGCTGACAGATTTGCAGATGAGAGACATCGAAGATGGGAGAAATCAAAAACATACTGAACAAGGACGTTCTCTCCACGGTCCAGTGCAGCATCTGTGAACGCCATGGCGTCTTGGAAGCCGACTTGCACGAGGTCTTGTTGACCGTGAGACCATGGAAGCTTGAGATAGTGCATGCCTGGTCGACCGGTAACCATGTTGGGATGTTGGTAGGTGGAGTCAAGGAGTTGTGGCTTCTTGAAGTTTGGAGTGGAGGATACGGAGCGTAGGTGATGGCCTCCGGAATCGAAAGGTGAAGCGACTTCTTTTGCAACGTTCAGGACAGCCTTTATACCTCGTTCAAGTAAGCCCTTCCAATCACGAGCATTGTCTTCTGAGCCAAGCCATATACCTGGGATGATTTGAAGTGGACCATCAGCGTAAGGGACGGCGTCGTCGGCATCTTCCTTGCGGTGAATGAGAGAGGCGGGGGTTGTGGTGGGAGGTAGGGACATGATGGAGGGGCGACGGGGGCGGTCTGAGCGTGAAAAGTCCGGGTTAGAGAGGCTAGTAGCACTTTGTGGCTCTGAGACGAGTTGAAGGGAGTTTGAGGAGGACTGGGCAGAGGGAAGGGTGAGAGACAGATTTTTCATATTTCGAAGAGATTTTGGCTTTGTTGAGGAGGAGAAAGGGGGAAAATCTGAATCTGAATTGGCGGAAGAGAGAGCAGATGCAGAGGATAAGTCTCCGATGGCCAGGATGAGCTGTGAGTTGAGAGCGGGAGTGTTTATACGAAGAGAGGCGGGTGGCCCTTTTTTGCGAGGAGCACTGGCCATTTTTAGGCGACGAGAGAAGACTGCGGGGAGGTCGACGAGCCTTGCGTTGACGGCGTGTACGACCAGCGTAGCGTAGCAGTAAAAGGAAATATATAAAAAGGAAAAGAAAATAAAAAGAAAAGGAAAATATAATCTGGAGATGGTGAAGGGGCTGTTTCAACCTGAGGTATCTTACATAATACACCGCAACGTGACCATGAACCGGTACCAAGCCGCGTTCGTCGCATCCTTTCTCCTCACTTTCTCTTTCCTCGTTCTCGTCGCCCGCTTCATCAACAACAAGCTTGTTGCTGCCGGCTACCACATCTCCCACATCATCCTCATAGGTCTGCCAAATAATACTATCACTATGGCCGACACCAAGTCTGCACAGGACGCCCTCGTCACTGCGGTCAAAAATTTCACAGTCACAGACTTGAGAAAGCTACAACTTCCCTTCGTCGGTTCGGTGGATCTCCTTGCTTTCTTGTCCTCTCCTATAGTTCTCCTTACCACCGCTCTCATCCTCGGCACTGCTGTCTACGTAAAGCTTTTCCGTACCAGTCTGTCACTCCCATCATTTTTTTTATCAGCCCACAATTTTTGACGCCCACATCCTAGAAACTCGTCCCAAACCTTTGGACCCCACAATATGGAAAGAATTTCCTCTCGAGAAAAAAATTCAAGTCTCCCCAAACACTGCAATGTGCGTTCCTTCCTTCATCATCTCTTACTCAACTCAAACACGTCACAGGTATCGTTTCACCCTTCCACATCCAGATGATGTTCTAGGCCTTCCCATTGGCCAGCACATCTCTGTTAGTGCTGAAATTAACGGCAAGGTCATCATTCGTAACTACACCCCGATTAGCCATGAGAGTGACCGCGGCTTCTTTGAATTAATGATCAAAGTCTGTTCCCTTTACCTCTTCCCTAGTAGTTTAACTGACGTCTCTCCAAAGTCATACGAGAAAGGAAACGTATCTAAACACATCGCCCTCTTGAAAATCGGTGATAAACTTCGCGTCAAAGGTCCCAAAGGCCAATTTCACTATTCACCTGGGTTGGTCGAACACCTCAGCATGCTTGCAGGTGGTTCCGGTATCACCCCTATGCTTCAAATAATCCGCGCAATCCTCCGTAACCCATCCGACACGACAACCGTCTCCCTCATATACGCTAATGTCAACGAAGAAGATATTCTTCTCAGGAATGATATTGAACAGCTCAGCGACGCCTATAAAGGCAGATTCAAGGTTTTCTTTGTCCTCAACAACCCTCCCCCTGGATGGCAAGGCGGTGTTGGTTTCGTCACGAAGGAGCACATCAAGGATAACCTTCCCAACCCCGGCACCACGAACAGCAAACTCCTTATTTGTGGTCCCACCCCGATGGTCACTGCCATGAAGTAAGCTTAGCAACCTACCAAACATAGCTAGTTCACTAACTGGCCTGCAGGAAGAATCTTAGTGACCTTGGTTATCCGGCTCCAAACATCATCAGCAAACTAGTAGATCAAGTAGGTTTTGTGATACATACCAAACGTTATTGATACTAACTAAACCGCACCCTCAACCCAGGTGTTTGTGTTCTAATTATATATTTGCCTCTGCTGGCACAACGTTTTGAATGTCAGACCTTGGGCACAAGGAAACATTAAATAGATTTATAATTCAATGACATCCGCTCTTGATACATATACATATATGCTAGACCATCTTTTGCCTATAAAGATTTCCAACCCAGCTAAAAAAAATTGCTTCAAGCAACATTATTCACTCCATGGTTTAAAGAAGATTTGCTCGCGTGAATAGATGAGCCCTCTAACATTTCCATGTGACACTCGCCAAGACTGGTTTGAAAAACATATTTGTAAATATCAAGACCACAAGGGAGGCCAAAAAGACATACGTTCTCAGAATACCTTGTGCAGCTCCCATGCCAATTTCAAACTCTCGTTCCGAGAGTGTTCCATTCCCATTCCGTGCTAGCTGAATGGCCGAATCATAATAATGCATCGGCGTGAGGCCATCATCATCCACGTGAAGGAGCGGGATAATAAAGCGAAAGTGATGCAACATGCGTGCGTGCGGTTTGGGGGCAGGGTGAGTGGGGATAACAGCATTTGCCAGCTTGTCTGGATACGAAGGGTCAATGAAGACGTGCTGGGTCCAAAACATGAAAGATGGCTAACCTATCTCAGGGATCGTGTCCAAAAGTGCCCGCCGGAATCGGACACCACTATACTTTCCGCCTAGTAGAGCAAGCAATAGAATCATGTATCAAAACAAAAACAAAAATCCAACAACTATTACCGGGTGATGTGGAAATGAAACTTGTTTGAAACTCACCAGGCTTGCCCCATCCCTCGTGGAAAACGTCCTTTGGCAAAGACTCGTGCGAGACAAGACACGCACGGATGTATTCTTTCAAAACATACTTGTGTACAGACTATAAAATTTGCAATGATCAATTGCCTGATTCTTCGAGCACAAGAGTTGACTTGCTTTTGGAAGGTTAGCCTGTGACATAGCCCTATCCGCCTTGGAAATGCGTTGCAGCTTGAGGCGGACAGCAATCCGCCGTTTGCCACAGTACAGCAATGATACAATGAGCTAGAAGAGAAGATACGTTGATAATTATCCAGAGGTGTTCTAGAAACGACATACGACAATAGCATAAGAGGCGCCGATAACTAATGCATTGACATTCTTTGACCAAGACCGATTTTTGGATGTTCGAACGGCTTGCGAAAGAAGAGCAGTACAAGATAAGCCGGTGGCGACAATGGCAAGCACGACAAGTAAGGTATAGCTGACCCTAGAGACTGTCCTCAAGATGATAGACCGCGAGGAGAGCATACTCTCATGATTATATAAAAATTGATCAGACTTCTATTCTGCTGATGGGCGGTTCTTTAATTTCTACAAGTACAACGCTAGTAGCGACCTAAATCTATCGGAAAACAGGGATCAACCCTACATGTCGACGAAAAGGAAAAAAAAAACAGAGATCAAAAATAATGATAACACGCAGTGCTCTATTGCAATGGTGCTCTACACCTGTACATTTTTACTACAAAACGTCAGGATAGTGTATGAAAATGAAATCATTTTGAACGTACTCGAATTGGCCGATCACATTGCCGGCTGGCGAATACTCGCAGACGAAATATTTGGCCTTCTGTCGGTCAAATATTCAATAATAATGAGATGCAAGTGGAACAACAACACGCACTCCATAGCTAGAAGGAAAGATGCCATCACAGAGGGCCACCGCACATCCAAGTTCTTTTGAACCTTTCCAGACGACCTGAGTCCAATGGGAGGGTTTACCAGAGACGTAATCCTCTGGAAAGGCGCGCAGATGGTTATGTACGAAGTGGAGGAAATATTCGAATCACACTCACTGGCCTCGTCTGCCCAAGATTTGAAGGCGGCCCGGATGTCATAACTGGTGCCTGTGCCGGCGGCAAGATTTTCTGAAAACAAATGTCAGGCTGCTGTAGATACGGAAAGAGTTGTAAAATACGTGCCACCAAAGGGACCAAGTTGTCCTCCAGAATGCTCGAAAACACAGCGATTGGCCCATCGCTGTGCTGCGGCGGCCAGTGTATCGCTCCAAGTCAAAGGAGAGGCGCCATGTTTAGCGCGTTCAGCGTTATGGGCATCAAGATAGGCTTGTTTGTCACCAGAAGAGCCTCCTGCTGGGTTGCTAGTGGGAGAGGGCGCTTGGACCGGAGCCTTGGTCGTAGCAACTGGGGCCTGGGGAGTGGAGGAGGTCGTAGAGGTTATTTGAGCGGGAGGGGGGGCAACCGGGCTGGTGGATTTGGTAGTGGAAGGCGGGCTACTAGCAGGGGAACGGGTGCTGGTAGCGGGCCTGGTGATTGAAGTTGGGGATGTAGCTGAAGAGCTGGGTTGTGTAACAGAGACCGTTACACTGGAACTAGCAAGTACGGAGGTGGATATAGGAGATGTGGCGGAAGCTGTTTGATTGAGAGGTTGTGTCGTGCCAGTCCTAGTACTGACAGACTCTGAGCAGCGTATTCGTGCTTTTTGAAAAGAAAATAACGTACGCTGCTCCACAGGCTTTGGAGATGGTAGCATTCAAAGATCCGCCGTTGGAGTTGTTGACAACATTTCCCCAGCGATTATTGCCCATATATTTGTCGGAACCAGGCAATGCCCACCTAGACTTGCACTTTTTGACACAGTCAGGGGTACCGTAATGCTTTCGAGAGCAAGCTGGGCCGGCAAGGCAGCTTTGAAAAGCAGTAGCTACAATGGCCAAAGACAAAAAACGAGTGACAGGGGCCATTCTAGAGAAAAGGAAAAGGAGTGTGGTTGAGGATGGTTAGATTGCATGGAAGCTTGGACTAGTAGTATTTATGAGGAGCAGGTTGCCATAGCTTTAACCGATCACAAGTTTGTTGCCATGTGATGTTATCAAATCGCCCGCTAGTACGATGAGCCTACTACCACCTCACTACATTTTATTCTCTCATTCCTCAGCCGCCAATTCTAATACTACAATAGCTCATCCTGTCATCCACTATCATTATGCAAACGACTCCCCCCTGGCTCTATGGCCCCAGCACCCAAACGAACATGTCCTTGTTTTCGATTACGATCCTACTGGGGCCAAGTCACCTGCGATCCAGAGCATGTCGAAAGACATAGCAGTCACATCACACAAGATAGAAGAAGCACCTGGCGCCGCCGCAGCCCATGAGAATGACCCGAGGAATGATAGGATGTATACCATTGAAACAACGGCAAATGACGGGTAAATTTACTTCTGTTCTCATGCTTCAGTATACTGTACTAAACAAACTTGGATCGATTGACAGTTTACCCAGCGACCGCTGTTCAACTTATAACACAATAATAAGATTCAAGGCTAGGTAAGTTAAAAGTCTCTCCATTATACTGTAAATTCCTGCCCTGACTCTGAAAATAATCAAGGAACGCGTTGCTACGTCACACTCTCCTTTATCCAGAATCCAATTCACCGAAACAGCTGCCTTCTCACTTACTTCCGCATTCCGAACTGTAAAGATATCGTGTTCGTCACGTCTAATGAATATATCTAACGCTTCTTGTTCTTATTTGCTCGACTTCTGACCGGCGGTGTATGACTGGTCGCGACATCGGATTTAACGTCTTCACCGCTCATAATCGCAGAAAGTCTGATGCAAACATCAGCAGACTGAATAGCAAGTTGTGGGAATATCTCACCCTGATTTGAGATCCCCGCTCGCTAGCGCACTTTGGAAACCAGCCATCTTGGCTTGTTGTCCCCGAAATTCTTCCATGGTTTCAGGATCAAGACTTTTCTGCATGCAAAATAAATCACAACTGTAAACCTCTCTGGAGCAAATAAAAGGTGGCTCGTCCTACCATGAGGTAAGGTGTGCCCAACATCATGACACCCGCGACGACCATCATAAGCATCATAGGATTCGATAGCATTGCCATAAGATTGAACGACTCGTATGGAACGAAATACGCGTGCTTCTGTCTTGCTGTGAGTGTGATGGGATAAGGAAGTAGCACCATTGACGGAGGGTTCAACGGGGTTCCAACAACGTATGGTCGTATTTCGGGCGCAGATTCGAGGTCTAAAATATCTACACGTACCTATTGGCATGATATTAGCTGTCCTCATGCGAAATTATTCCATAACCTACTTGGTCAAATGAGTGGTCGGGTGTCATGACAGACAGGATATAAGTCCCTACAGGTACACCAGGTCTGGTAAACACGGTGAGTAATTGGTTTAGGGGTAATAAGTTACAGAGGCGACGTACATGGAAAAGCTGCCATCACGCAGTACGTTTGCTTTCATCACACCGTTATCTAAAACTACTCTGGAAGTTCGTAGTGTAGCAATGTCTGTAGGTATGTTAGCCACCAATAATCTACGTCTCGATATTGCAGACCTGGACATTGGTCATTCCATTGAATCTTGCCATGGAGGTCAAGGCCGTGTGTGATTGAAGAGAAACTGTATAAATTGAATAGGTGCGTTTCGTGAACATTAACTGATCTGAACTTACATCGATACACATAGGATAAGAGCGATCCAGACCATAGTAACTCAGGTCGACACAAGAGGACCTGACAGTCGTAAAGCAAGCTTTTAGCCAACACGCCCAAATAGTCTTGTGCTATACTACTTCCATCATGCGTCAAAAGCGAGCGAAAGCATACAAAAAGCTTATGTCCTTGTATTCAATGACATTCGGTTTCAGGGAACCCTATCAAGTGCTTGGTGAAGCCTTTTGCAATCTGTATGATTCTGTCCTGATATATGTCTGCATACACTAGTCGACTCTGAAATCTGCAAGATTGCATCAGATCATAAAATAGACCTCCCAAAGCAACTAAGTACTGTTCTGCAGGGCGAAGTCAGACTTAGTGCGTAAATCATGCACGCCCATTGTAGCATTTGCTAAAGAGTCTGGCGGCAAAGCCGTTTAACAGTGATCACACAATGCTGCATTCATGAGCTATATCTGCAAGGGAGATCTCGACAGCCTACGGTTGACCTCGCGAAATCCTTTGAACGACGAAAATGTAACCACCGCGAACCGGTTCCGGGACATGACTGTCTTTCTAGTGTTGTTGGTTCGTGCCCCGATTGCGTTTGACATACTCATTTCAACGTGCATCCCAGGTTCCACTAATAAGCATCGCTACATCATTGCCACTCAGTCACAACCACTCCGTATAGAATTACGCGGTATACCTGCCGTGCCCATCGTTCATGTGAATCGAACCGTTATGGTCCTTGAGCCACCAAGCGACCTCACAGTCGAGACTAAAAATGCGGTATGTTGTTTGAAGCCACACGACAGCTGACAATTGACGGTAAACTGAAGATAGAAGAAAAGGCTTTACACCCTGGGGTAGCTGATACGACCCTAGTCAGACTGTCGACGTCACCAAGTCTTGAGCATAAAAAGAAAAAAGGCCCCCGGGCTAAAGGGCCAAATCCACTCAGCGTTAGGAGGAAAAATCCTGACAAGGTGCCTACTCCTAAGTCGAAGGGCGCAGGAATGAGAGTAGTAAATAGTGAGTCCACTGGCAGTAAAAGGAAGCGGGAGGAAGATCAAGATCAAGATGAGTTGGAAATGCAAAAGCTTGTCTCACACAAAAAGAGAAGGCGCAAAAATAAAACAAGCTAAAATTTCATAGCTAGACTGGCAAGATGGGCTAGAATTACAATACAATGTTAAATCATGTTGCTAGCACAGAAAACGACGTTCAAGACTCCAACTCGTCGGCATTGACACACTCAACAACCACCACGGAGGCGTAGTACTACAAGCAAATTGTCAGGTGATTTTTATGAATGACTAGCATCAAACTTACCCAAATGCAAAGTTGACTCCTTCTGGATATTATAATCTGAAAGGGTGCGCCCATCCTCCAGCTGCTTACCAGCAAAAATGAGACGTTGTTGGTCAGGCGGAATCCCCTCTTTATCCTGGATCTTTGCCTTCACGTTGTCAATTGTATCGGACGATTCAACCTCCAATGTAATGGTTTTGCCTGTTAGGGTCTTGACAAAAATCTGCATACCGCCGCGAAGACGTAGCACGAGATGGAGAGTTGACTCTTTTTGAATATTGTAGTCGGAGAGGGTACGTCCGTCTTCTAGCTGTTTACCGGCAAAGATAAGGCGTTGTTGATCAGGGGGAATACCCTCCTTGTCCTGGATTTTGGCCTTAACATTATCAATCGTGTCAGACGACTCGACCTCCAACGTTATCGTCTTTCCCGTCAAAGTCTTCACAAAGATCTGCATGCCACCACGTAAACGAAGAACGAGGTGAAGGGTCGATTCCTTCTGAATATTATAATCAGACAGTGTACGGCCATCCTCGAGCTGTTTTCCTGCAAAGATGAGGCGCTGCTGATCAGGAGGGATACTACGACCGTCAATAAGCCACTGGCAAGGGTGTGCGTGAGAGGTAAGTTACTCACCCTTCTTTGTCTTGGATCTTTGCCTTGACATTATCGATGGTATCGGAAGACTCTACTTCAAGGGTAATCGTCTTGCCCGTGAGGGTCTTGACGAAGATTTGCATTCCACCACGCAGGCGGAGAACGAGATGGAGGGTTGATTCCTTTTGAATATTGTAATCCGATAACGTTCTACCATCCTCAAGCTGTTTGCCGGCAAAAATGAGGCGCTGCTGATCGGGGGGAATCCTGCAATGATGGGTTTAATAGGAAATTGGTAATGCAGCGATAACGCTTACCCTTCTTTATCTTGGATCTTGGCCTTGACGTTATCAATTGTATCCGAGGACTCCACCTCGAGGGTGATCGTCTTTCCGGTGAGGGTCTTAACGAAGATTTGCATGATGATGTAGTTGGGGTTGGTGGTTTGGAATGAAGAGGTTATGAGCGTTCGCCCTTGTTTATATCTTGTGGCCAGTCGGAGTTTCAATTGCACAGCCGCGTTGGCACGCTGACTCATGCAGAAAGTGCCAGAAACTCAGAGCGTTCTATCTGTATATACACAGCGTCTACACAGCTAATTAATGTCGTCGTACCACAGCCGTATCGTCAGATCTTTTTCCATGGATGCAGATGCTATGATGTTTTTTGTTGGGTGAGTCTACCAAAGCAGTGAGTAACGCAAAGACTGAACACGAGACATAGGTACGCACGGCTACGGCCATAACAACATCTGGACAATTAGTTCCGCTGTTCATCATACATAGACAAGTTGAAATACCTCTGTGGCCTTCTAGAACTTGTAGGACTTGCCGAGTTTGAAGATCCCAGACATATACCTTGGCATCTTCACTTCCACTTATGATATACTTTCTCTTTGTGAGGCTGAAACAGGGTGTTAAACAATATGTGCGGTTGGTATGACCAGTATATGTCTTAACACAACGTGATGTGTGGTAGTTCCACAAACGTATTGTAGAGTCTTGGGTTGCCGCGAGGACGAATTTGGAATTCGGTGAAAATTTGACGTGCGAGCTTAGATAGTAAATATGAGAGAACGGAAGGTAAGATGATTATGGCTATACCACAGGGGATTATCGTCGTCTACCAATGTCTTTAGGCACTGACCTGAATCAGCGTCCCAGATCCTTCTGCAAATAATTGAGCACACCACACATTTCAAAGCCTAGACTTACATGAGACCGTCCATTGCGCAGGAAACTATAAGCGTTCCATCGTGGTTGAAGCTTACAGCAGTGACAGGATCTGAGTGCGCAGGTAAAACTTTCAACGACCTTCCTAAACATAACCAGTTTAGCGCATTCAAATGGTATATGTCGAATGGTGGACCTCTAGCAACATCCCACACACGCACGGTTTCATCAAAGCCACCAGAAACCAGAAGATTCGAGTGCGGGTTGTAATTCAGGCAGAAGACAAAATTTGTGTGACCTATCAAGGTCCTAGCAACGGCACCCTGGCCTCAGGAGCAATTGGTCGAGGAAACAAGTAAACCGCGAGCTACTCACTAGCTCCACGTTCCAGATTATTATAGTTTTATCATCAGAAGCAGATGCCAAATAATCTCCACCACGCGACCAAGCGATGTCGGATATGCCCTCGGTGTGGCCCTGCAATGTGCGTATTATTTCCCCTGTGGATACGTGCCAAAGCTTGACCAACTTGTCAGCACCTTCCGGTAGGGGGGTCAAAACTAGTCTTGAATTCGGGCAAAAACAGACGCACTGGACGAGGCTAGAATGGCACCGTCAGGACTGAATTTCAACGACGATATAGACCTTGTGTGGCCACTTAGAATAAAGCGCAACTCGTAGGATGGTTTATTAGAATCTGTAGATGGTTCTGGTGGGATGTCAGGGTTATTCCCTCGTTGCTGAGAACTGGGATCCTGAGTCGTCTCAGGCTGAACATGAGCGTCGACATCCATCATTACTGGCACGTGTGAAATTGTAAAATCTTTCCGTCGTCTCATGATGGCCTTTTCATGGATCTCTCCCCCTACACGGACTGAGCTCATTGAGGATCTAGTGTCTGGCGTAGGTTAGTGTCTTATCTCGAGCTCTTCCTTTGGGCTTTTATTTTGCTTCTAGATCGGTACAACCCTTCAAATGTCTCCATTCTCGAAGATTATCTGTATCACCAGATTCGGAGCGAAGAGTATGACTGTCTCGCAAACCTCGCCATATTGAAGCTGTGAGTTATGTTGTGTTATTGAACGTAATTAATATAACTTGCAGTTATCAATTTAACCCCGAGCTGTACAATGCGGACGTGGTCATCAACATTCTCATAAAAGCTTTGACTGCCTGCCCACTTCCCGACTTTAACCTTTGCATATCTTTGTTGGAGGATCGCCCTATCAACGTCAACACAGATGAACCCGACCCTCTACCTTCACTGTTACCGACGCTGAGAGGTCTGCACACTCTTCTTTACCGTTGCCGATTTCCTGCATTCTGGAGCGCGTATTACTCTGAAGAATTGGAGACTTTGCGCGAAAATTATACTGTCGAATGCGTTGGATTTGAGAATGCGATACGGGAGGTAGCTATTCGTGCTGTCAAAGCTACTTTCACCCAAATCAGCATGGAACGCCTCGGTTCTTACTTAAATCTAGAAGGTACCTTGTTCATCCTGTAATGCCCACCCAAGCACTGAATCATGATTTCAGACGAAGAACTTGAGACTTATGTTAATAACCTTGGCTGGTCTCTTGATAAAAATGCCTCAGTGGTATCCGTGCCCCCAAATCCCGACAACCGTGTAGAAGCTACAATCGTGCAGGAAAACATCAATCTACCGCGTGAGTAAATCACTACCATTAAGCAGACATGACATTGCTCATGTAGTTGCCAATCCCGACAGAACTCACAAAAATCATTTCACATGCTGTTCTCAAGGCATAGAGTATCCGATTTCTTGTCAAATAGAATTGGGTGTGTAAAATTCAGCTGAGGTACAATCTAAGATACCAGAAACGCTGAAACAGTCCCCCAAACTGCCATAATTCCACCGAGTACTAAGACCATACCATCCAGTGTGTTGCAACGGCCAGCCAACGCAATTTTAGCAAATATAGGCCCAATAATGCATAGTATAAAAGCAGAGAATGAGCCCAAGAATGCCATTGCCGAACCAAAATCTGGCACCAGGATTGAGACAAGCACAGAGAGCGCCGTGATGAACACCCTCTGAGTGATAGCAAGGGCTCTCTTAAGTAATGCATGTGAGCCTCTAGGGGCTATCGTTAGACCGTTGAACTTAGACGCCATGTCTTCGGGAGCCGCCAACGGCCCATCAATACCAAAAAGGATCTCGATCGTAGCATTTAACTAGGTCGGTAAGACTTAGACTTTGTTAAAGTATCGTAGGGTCTGAGATCTCACCGGCTGAGTAGTGAGAGCGAACTTCGACCTAAAATATTCGGATCAATGGACGAAATTGAGCATACAGCAATAAACGCACAAAGGGCTAATAACGAGCATCCATAATGCAATCTCATTGAGAACAGGATTATACCCTGGTGTTCGCAGCAGGTCCATGCTAATCTATGACCAGCTGAGTATATAGAGATGTCCACAATACGCCAGAAACTGACCTCCTCGCTAACGTATCTGCCAAACATTAAGTAACCCGCGTAGCCGATCAAGGCATAAAGTAATGTAGCAACGATCTTGCATTAAATTGCATCAAGCACAGACAAGGACGCCAGGTTAAAAACGCACAAATGCCCAATTGATCATTCTGTTGAATTGGGTGGGGTCCGCCATGTCCCTGGCGAGCGAAGGTATAACCGCATGTCCTGAAAACTGGAAGCCAAAAAAAGTATCAGCATTGCATCCGTGAGATACAAAAGGCAGGAAACCCTTACACCAGCCATAAACAACCCAAATGCTAGCCCAAGATTATTCCAATTCTTTATGCCCACATCGGTTTTAGCTGGGTGCCAGAAGCTTCCTGGTGCCTCTGGCTTTGAGATCCCATCCCACAACACCACGAAGATAATTAACACCGAAGATATTATACCAAATACCGAAGTGTACGACAATAAAGAAAGCGGTAAGAATACCGTAGGGGTCAGCCTGCAACAGGAGTAGATTAGACGAAGGAGCCGAGTAATAACTTGAATGCCTTACAGAACAAGACCCCATAGCTTGTACGTGGTAGTCGAGTAATTTGGGATGAGTGTATGCAAAGAGTCTGCGTACAAGGTTACGAGGATGACGCTTGACCCCCGTTACTACAGATAACTGGTGTCGTTGAACGAGAATCTCACCTGACAGCAAATAATTCGAGACAAAACATAATGCTGATAAAAAGCGTAGCTGAAGGCCCAAACGCTTTCCGGCCAATGTCTGCATAAGACCGCAGACGCGGATCTGCCAGTATGATCCGGGCTAGTATTTTGGCGCTGCCAGAAAAAAAGTAAGCGCGCAAACGTAGACAGAAGTGGAGCTTATTAACGTATAACAAGATATGCCTCCGTAACATACGATAAGGAGTGTGCCCGCAAACCAGCCTGAATAAGCGAAGGCGAGTGGCTCGGAGAGCATTCCTATACCAAGTAGAATGGCTATAGAGTTGAACAGCTGAAGTTTTCTTAATACAGTTTTGAAAACAAAAAACATAATCCAGATCGTACTGTTTGACCAAATGTACTCTTCCCTCCGTAACCGTATTTCCCGCTCCTAGAAGAGCTTGCAGACGAACGACGGTGATATAGAGTTGGGCGCTGTGGAAGATCCGCTACCGACTGGGGGGAACCATTCGGTGGGGTCTGACCTGCAGAAGCCACGGACTGACGGCGGGGATGTGGGGCGGCTGTAAATGTAATTGCCTTCCCAAGAAGAGGCGTAGTCTCTTGAGGGCGTTGTAACCCCCTTCCCCTATTCTCCCTGTTTACAAAGGGAAGAGAGGGCGGTGTTGGCCTTTCTTGGCCGTCGCCGCGTTCAGCCTCCCAGCCATAATGGTCCAAGTCATCTTGAGCCATGGAGGGGGAGGCATAGTCGTCCTCTAGGCTGTTTTCCTCATCTGTTTCACTGGCATAAACACCAGACTCTTCGTCGTCAGAGAAGGTTTCGGTATCTGATGCTGCAGTAACTCGAGATCCTGCAACAAAATACTGTGATCTGCGATCTATGAAATATTATCCATTCTTGCACCTTGTTGGTAACAGACGGAGGATTATACTTACACGACGCAATGGCATCCATGACATTTTGAGGGCTTGAAAAAGATCCAATTGGAAAATTTGCTGGGAGTGAAGTCATGTATCTGGTTCAAAATTAACACGGAGCAAAGAGGCGACCGTTGTACTGACCCGAAGGAGATGCTTAAACTTTCTCCGAGGTAAAAATAATATGATCCGTACGTAGAGTACAATAAGCATCTACATTGCTTTGTAGCCTGATGGGAACAAATATCGCGCGGGGGAACAGTGAATATATTCCTTTGTGCTGCAGTATGAAAGGATAAGCTAGATTAATTTCTGTAGGCGGTCAGGTAGCTGAAAAGGAAGGGGAGGTAGGAGGACGATAGCGCTCTAAGAATTATATTATCTCAATCATAGTATGGGTGCAATTCCTCTTTACGTCTCATACCATCCAACGCTCACGTCGCCGAGGTCACCGCTCTTCGATTTGTCCACATCATGTATGGCTCTCGTGTTACATCGTGGCCGCCCTTTGTGCGCGCGCTACGCCTGGCCTCTGGAAGCTTTGCATTTACATTAAGATCCTAGAAGCGCGTGCGTTCAGCCCAGCTCCTATACACCTATGTTTCTACGTACCGCCAAACGCCGCTTGACGCCTGCTGTGATATGAACCCACCATTTGTTCAAGGTGGCTTTCAAGGCAGTTTCTCTATGGCCTTTGGTGTTTAGCCAGGCTACAAGCTCATCCAGCTGTAATATCAACAAAGGCAGTTAGTCTACAATACCAGAATTAACAGAAGTATACAAACTTCATCCAAGTCGGAATAAACAGCCCAGTCGCCTGGCCCTAGAATGCCTGATTCTCCTTCCTCTTCTTGTCTACGCCCTTCAATATCCTCATCTTTCCGCTGCCGAAGAAGGTCTAAATCGAACTCGCTCGGACCTTGAATGAACAGTCTGCCTGTTCCGTATTGCGCGATACCTCCACTTCCCACCAACGATGCCGACCCCATACCATCAAACCACCAAAACCGGTTGTGGAACCTGTCCTTACCCAAAGGTTTGACACGAACCGCTCCGAGAAGCTTTCTAAATTCGCGCTCGATAGCTTCAAGTCGCCGCTCTAACTTGTTCACCTCTTCATCCAGGCGACGGTGATCAGATAAAGCTTGCTTAACCGAGGCTTGCTTTGCGCGTGCCGCTTCTCGTTGTTTCGCGTGTGCAGTCGTGGCGGCCTTTACTCGAAGCTCTTTTTGGCGAGCTGAATTCTTCTTGCCATTTATGGGAGCTTCCGAGCCACCTTCGGACACATCAGAGAGGTCGCTCGAATCCTGCATCACCACGTCCTGATCCTCGCCACTTTTCGCTCCAGGGCTATCCTTTGCTTCCTCCTTCAGGGCACTCATTTCTTCAAGGCTACGGGAAGCGTGTCAGGCACATAAGAAAAGGAAACGTGACGGTGTGATAATTACTATTGCTTCTTCTGGCGGTTAATGTCGATCTTCTCCTTCCTAAGAGCAGTCAACTGTTCCTCACATGTTTCCATGTGTGTGTGAATGGATTTGCTGGAGATAGCTGTGTTACACATAAACGATAGGATGGTGATTTTGTCCTCAGGTGATAGCGCGTAGTACCGTTCGGCTGGTGTGGATCGTTGGGAAAGACACGAAGGGTTAGGTGTGGAAGCTCTAGAACCTGATGTTGAAGGAGATGATTCATCGGAATGTTCGGGAGCAAAAAGAAGTCGAGTCAAAATCTCTCTAAGCTGGGGGAAGTTGAGTACGGTGGCATGCTGCGAAATAAAGGGGGTGAGTATACAGACGTAGAAAAAAGCAGCAAAGATACCAACATCTTTCAAACAGCCAACAAGAGCATCCTCCCAACCTTCACGTCCTTCTGTGTGCCTTAGAGGGACTCTTTCCCAGTTATTACCAACATCTGCCATAGCAGCCGTAAGTTTGTCAAACGAGATGCCAAGCACAGAATCTTCTTCCTCTTCGGATTCTTCATGTACTCGCATAAGAGAAACAAGGGCACTGTGGCGTTGGAATGCGACAGTGCGAAGGTTGTAAATGAGAGTTGAGTGGACTTCAGCAATTAAAGCACATGGAGGATCAGCGACAGAGTGGCGGATGGCATGCTCAAATTCATCGAGCGTGAAACTAGAAAGGTGTAAAGGTTGGCTGAAAGATATCAAAAGTCGGTTAACATATCATAGATTGTCAACTATCTGTGAACCAACCCATAAACGACCAAAAAATTCCAGCCCATCAAAAACGCCTCAAACAATCCGCTGGTGTCGTTGAAAGGAACATCGCGACTGGGGTGCGGTCTCTGCACCTTCATCCCTGCCTTTTTATCTTTTTCGCTAAGGCGCACGTCAAGGTCCTCCGTTGGATAGCGTATAGGCTTTTTCTTCTTCTTTTCTGCTGCCAGGCGTTCGGCTTCCTCTTTGGCCTGTTTTTGCTTTTCGAGCTTTTCTCGTGCTTCGCGCTCTCGTTTTTCAGCTGTAGTAGTAACGTGCCATCAGCGCAAGGTAGATGTGGGAGAAGAGAATACGTAATACCTCTCTCTTCTTGGGCAGGTGTCATCTTTTTCTGTTTCTTATTCGGTGGACCCTCCTTATCCTCCCACACCTTTTTGCGTTTGTCTATTTCACCCTTTTTGATGCTTTCAACGCCCTTGCGCGTTTCTTCTGGCATAATAGACTCCAGCCCATAACGTTTTGCAATGGCGGGCTTGACAGTCCAAGGAGATGCGACAGCAGCATCACGATCTACGCAGTCACGAATAAAGCGACGTAGAATTGACTTTGAGAAAGAGAGACGGTCACGACTAAGATATAGATGAGCCCCTTGTCTCTGACCGTGGGGCAGGGCGTACCTCATCATCCCACATTGGACTTCCATGAGACTACCAACCATCTTACCCTCCTTGTCCGCGCCTTTGGGGGTAGCCTGTTTCTTGTCATGGCTCCTATCCTTTTCCAGCTCGAGGATGTGAACCCAATAAAAGTAAAGGTTGGGGTTATCCTGAGCGTTTGCCTCCTTGGTAGGAATCTTAAGATCACCACCAACAATGTGAGGTGCATCGTCATCCAGTGAGGAGCTTGACGACGACGGTGAATCCTTGTGGGCGTCGCGTGCACGAATATCAGAACTAAATTTAGGCGGGTAGACTTTCTCCACCCTGGCATAATACCTAGAGACAATTCGTAAGAAGATGGACAAGGTCTTGCATGTTTTGTTTCTTACTTGGTGCCGGACAAGTCAACGACAACACCTATGAGAGAAGTGGGTTGGATACTGAGGAGATGCCAAGGAGAATAAAGAATTTACGTTCGCCCTTGAAATATCTATCTTTGAAACGCTCATACACTGCCTCGACGAGGTGGTCAAGGCGACCCATGACCTCTGTGCAATATAAAAAGTATCAGTATAGCGGAGGACACGTCGATTGGAAAGGATGAAGTGAGTAACATACGCCATTGTACTGCCTTGAGGACTGCTGGTTTGAGTGGCTCTGAAAATCTGTGGTGCATTGTCCGTGCTTCTTGTTTTTCGCTCTCGACGGCCTGAAAATAGTCTAGACCGCTCTTGCCGGTTACTTCACATTGGAACTGTTTGAGGCGGTAAAAGGACATGCGGGCGGCATAGGCTCTAATGGGGCGATTGAAAGATGAGAGAGGGCGAGATACAACAATAACGAGGCTTACTCGTATGTCTCGAATATTTCACCAGTTTCTTGAAGGTAGAAGACTGCCCTCGAAGAATCGGAGCTTAAGAGAGCGTCAGATGGCTCTGTGAGGACGACTTTTTTGCGGCGGCAGGTCGGCATGGGAAGCGAGAGTAGATATGTATACTGGGCAAGGTTCGAGGACTCGAGGAGGTATAAAGAGAGAGGGGTAAGATGGAGTAGGAGGGCGGGGATGGGGGACTTGTGTGGGAGAGTGGGATGATGGGGGTGTGCGGCAAAGAAAGGGACAGTCGCTGGGGCGAGTCCTTTTTGATTATTTTTTTTTTCTGCAAACCTTGGCCCCTCCTGGTAGCTCTCCCCCCCCACACAGCCAACACAAGTCTACACCCTGCAACCCCTTCCCTCCCTCTTCGCCCTTCTGCTAAATCCTCCTGCACCCCATCTCGATTGTCTCAACCAGCCCCAACCCTGGTCACCGGTTCCCGCTTGGTTCACCTGTCTGGCACATGTCTTCGCGCTTCGGATTCGAGATCTGTCGCAACCAAAGTCTCTGTCTCAGACCCAAGCTCTTTCTTCGTTTTGCCCGCTTTTCCAATATCAATCAACCTCTTCTTTTGCTCTCTTTATAATCATATATTCATTTACCATACAGCCTCCTTATTCCGTGGCCTCAACACCATCTTTGATTCCTCGTTGTGGCCCTGCGTGACTTTAGTGCACGTGTTACCTGCACGTGATCGTGACGCGCAAAACCAACATTATAGTTCATTCAAGTCCTGGTAAAAACAAATAATAATCTAAAGTGTAGTCCACATTATAAAAGTACAAATCCACAAGCAAAAGCAGGCAATCTTTAAAAGTCACTTTCTTAGTCGATGCTGACACGTTTGTCTTCGTTTCTTGACGCCTCCGGAGTACCCATCAACTTGAACCTTTCTCGGAACCCCG
>JABCKM010019882.1:0-25111 GCA_018221805.1 Rugosomyces carneus
TCGCGCAAACGACAAAACTTGTTTGTTTGGTCCATCAGGACACGTGAGCGGCGAGCGGATGGTTTTAGGAGCCTGTCTCCCTCAGTACTTACGTGCATGGCAAACGCATCCGCAACACTACCTGCTTCCCTACCACAAAAATTTGATGTCGATCCGCTCAAGACATATATAAAAAAGCTGCTATCAACAACCCTCCAAAATCATACCTGGCCAGAGCACAAAGATCGCGAACAAGTCAAGATGTGGATAAAAGAAATCGGAGAGCGGATCAAAGAGAGAATGCTCGAGATTCAGCCTCGGGGCTTGTTAGTGATACCTCACCAATCTAATCCCGACTTTTATTCTATAATTCCAGCAAATACATTGTCTTGACCCAAATCAACGAAAATCTCGGACAAGGCGGCCGGTGCGTAGTTTCGACAATCCATGCGCGCGCATCCGGATCATAGTCTATTCCCTCATTAGAGCTGATATGGTTTGTCACTGGGAGGACACAGACATTGTAGTGCAGGAAGTTTACTCAAACGTACGTTACCGCCCGTTCTTCTCAAATACCGATCATCGCTTGCCCACCTGCCTTTGTACAGGACACATTGATTTGTATTTGCATAGCTCTGGCTATTTCCTGATCACGCAACGGTTCAGATTATACCCGCACAACTATTACCATACTGTGTAAGATGGATTTATCCCCCTTAACGCCAACTCCAATGGGAAGTTCTTTTTACCGAATGTTCCGCACGTCTGACTTCGGATACTTATTATCATGGCTTATGTTTTTACACCTTGTGGTATCAGTTTTGACCACTCCTGTCTATCGAACGGTACCGTCGCTTCATTCTACAGGATTCTCGAAGATCAGAAATATTTTGATTTTTCCGATGAGATGCAGCATCGTGTTATAGCTTTCTGTCTAGCTGTAATCACTGATCCCGACGGACAGGTCTTTGGCTATCACCGAGAAGGCCAAGGTCCTCTGAGCGATCTACGCACGCTACTGTTCGCTTTTGGGGACCCCCAACGTAAATCATCTCTCCCTTGCTACCTATAGCCGTCCAACTGGTGCAGTTCAACCTCAACGCTCTTACATTCAATTTGGATACATCTTCACATGTGAGGGAAAATGCGTGCCTTCACACAATCATTGACAGACACCATGTCACAGCTCATAGGTAAGACATTGACTATTCAAGTCATAGCTTCCTGACGTCTGATGAGAAGCTTCTGCTCGATTGATTCCAACAGAAACCCATATCTCGATAGGCTGGATAAACGTAGACGAGGTTCCCGAGTCTCACATCAAATGTTGATGATTATTTTGAGCGTCCAATACCAAGTCTGTCATGAGGCATTCCGGATGTCATCCGCCTGGGATTTTTGGTTAATAGGAGCCATTCCTTTTTCTATACGCCTCCTGAAAAAAAGAGTTGTTGCAGATGGATCACGTATACATCCACCCAGAGCGCCGGCTACTCGTTTACCATCTTCCAGCTTTGTAACACCGCCTTAAGCTTCCTTTGATGCCGGCAACACTTATCAACGCTCCGAAGGGGAAGGCTTCGTGGATTAAGAGATCCACGGTTTCTCCACACGCGTATAGCTCATCCCTTGGAAGACTTGTGAGCCTGGTCTTCGACGTACAGCCACGGACCTTGTGGCGTTAAGCAAGAACAACCCAACTACGTGTCCTTGATCTTCTCCGAATTCTGTCTGTTTTGATGCATCTGACTGTTGTTCGGAGAGTTCCTGTGGAATGACCCTCGGTCATGGTGCCCTTTGTCCCTGTTTTTCAGCGGATCATCTACGGACAGGCGACCGTCTCGGCTCTCCACTCATCGATACCTCTTGTTGGGCAACTGAATTGGATGGGAAAGTGCCATGCGCTCCAGCAAAGAAGGGTTGACATCCCATGTCTGGGTGTGTCAAATTCTTGTACTTTGCAGCAACTCAAGCGTCCAAGACCTCGGGTTGACAATAGTCCATCTCCTCATCTGCACGAGCCGGAGCTTTGCGCTTAACAGTTAGATCCCGGTTGATTGATGTACCCCGTTGGCTACTCTGTGGGTGGTCCGTGGGCCACAACTCGGTAATGATATTCATCATATTTTACCTCATCTGGTTTGCGAGATGGGAAACCAATCAAGTAAAAAATGAGCTTGTTTGGCCGCTGTATAGTGTCAAATAGTGCTTTAGTGAGCGTAGACCTGTCGGTACTTTTTCACAGGCCTGGACTGCAGTAGGTTTTACTTGTTCCAACTTGATCACGCATCCAAACATATGCTAAGCCAAGAACATACTAATAGATGAGGTGAATTTTTGCATTACCCGGGTACGATCGTCCTTTTCTGTTAACACTCCCATTGTCTGTTCGTCGCTCGTGCCGGCGGCTCACGAATTCTCTCGTTCTATGCGTGCAAAGCCGCCGGCCGCACTGACACAGGGTCGCGTCAAGAGACTCGAGATTCCACCAACAACAGAAGGATAGATTGGCTAGCTGAGCGCTATGCCCGCCCTACTCTGGCGGTTTGCTGATGAAGTCTAATCAGATCTTCGGAAGCTGTCTTACGCGGTCCAGTTAATGCCGAATGATGGGATGGAAAG
Source organism: Rugosomyces carneus (assembly GCA_018221805.1). NCBI lineage: Eukaryota > Fungi > Basidiomycota > Agaricomycetes > Agaricales > Tricholomataceae > Rugosomyces > Rugosomyces carneus. The sequence goes on from JABCKM010019882.1 coordinate 2,602, forward strand.
TCAGCTGAAAAGTCAGATCTCCATTGTATTTTGTCTGCAATTCATGAATATTCCCTTTCACCTGCTCTTCTAGGCTGTTTGGTGTACTTGGACAATGAAACCTTTTATTGTCCGGCGGTGATCGTTCTATCTTTAGTATTCGGATTTACCTAACCTACCCGCATGTCCCTTATTATCCTATATATTTGTTTCTCGGCAAAGGCTAAGGTTCATCCTTGACGGCGCCTCGGTCATTCGATTGACTGCGACCCTGAAGTGGCGACATCTGGTCTCTCACTTACGACAGTGGCGGAACAGAAGGAAAGGAGTGAATTACCCCTCCCAGGAAAGGAGATAGTAGCACATCGTGTCACTTTGAGCTCGGATGACAGCGCATGTAGGCGTGGTAGCCCCGCTTGGATGAACGCTCACAAGGTCGCACGAAAATCACCTGTGGGAGTGTGAAGCATAGTCGGGATGTTGTCTATTCATAGACCAAGCCTCGCCATTGGCATGGGTCCCATGTGCACAGAAATAGCCACACAGTTCAAGTAAGTAAGGAGGGTTTAAATATGGACACTCTTTCCCCGATGTGAAAAGCTAAGATTTACCCTTGGGCGACAGAGAACCTGTCGCTATATTCGTCCTCGTATAAGCATAGAGACAACATACCTTGCGGCATACTGCAAAGGGCAGAAGTAAAATGAAATCACTGCTCTTAAGGAATCAAGTACGTAAAGCGCGGCCTGGTTGATAGTTCAAGCACTGACTTTGAAATTTCAACGTCACCTTGCTACCTTATTTTGGGGGTTTGCCGTAGCGTATTTCTGTGGGTTATCGTTTTGGTTCAAGGGTCATGAACCGTGTAATTATTATAAGGTAGGGAGTTGGCTTGTTTAGGCATTTGATCTCACAGCATTGTGAAGTATAGCCAGCAGAGCCTCTGCCTCGGTTATATCAGGTAGCCTCGGTCAGTGACGTGACTGCCAAATATCGTATTTGAAATAAAATAAAATAATTTGAAAGTGTACAGTGGTGTGACGGTGACTTATTACGTAATATGACGCTAGCACGTGCTGTGGGCCGCGTATGGTGACGTCACGAGTCGGGTCGACCTTTTGAGCGACTCATCGTGCGTTGGAGCCTTTCTTCATCTCGAAAACATGCCCACCGGCGTAGTAGACGCTTTCAAGAGTATCTTCCTCTTCATCGGCCACGGCGACCTCTACTAATAATACCACCTAGATCTCATTAGACATGGAAAACATCACGATGTCAATCAGCCAAAACAATCTGAGCCCCAGCGTGACCCGACTCCAATAAACCCAACGCCAATCGAATCTCCACGACACTCACAAGATATGCACGAAGCCGCGAAGATCATTGTAGACGAGGAACGTCAGGCCCGTTCAAAGATGCCGTCTTATCAGGGCCTTGAGAACTTTGAACTGTTGGAAAAAATGGGAGAGTGCGTCATTCCATCATTCTAGACTTCCCTGCCTGACTTTCCCCCCACCTCTTAAAGCGGAGCTTTCTCCAATGTCTACAAAGCAAATGATCTTCGAACCAACACACAGGTTGCAGGTACTGGTGTTCACCATAGCTCTTGTTTTTTGCTGCAACTGACATCATCCACAGTCAAGGTTGTGCGCAAGTTTGAGCTCAATGCCTCCCAGGTTAGTCCTCATCTTTACCGTGCTATTTTTTGGATCATATGAATAGTTACTGATCCAATATCCTGCCATTCTACATCTCCCTGCGCGCGGTATTAGGCAGGCGAAAAGCACTTGAACCCGCAATTCAAGAAAAAACCGCGCGTTACGGAGGTCTTTATTTCATTTATATCAATATCCATTCATGTATCTATTCTGACATCGTTCTTGGCTCCAGCGCGCCAACATCCTCAAGGGTAAGTGAAAATGCACAGCTAGATCAACGCTCACATTCATTTACCTTTAGAGGTCCAGATCATGCGTGGCACCTCTCACCCTTCGATAGTGAAACTCAAATCCTTCTTCGAATCTCCAGATCACTATTTTCTCGTGTTGGAACGTAAGTCGATAAATAATTCATGGGTACGGTGCCTGATTTTTAACCTCGTCATCCAGTCATGCAAGGCGGAGAACTGTTTCATCAAATTGTCAAATTGACATATTTCAGCGAAAATCTATCTCGACATGTTATATTACAAGTCGCCCAAGGTATCCGGTATTTACACGAGGAGCGGGGCGTGGTGCATCGTGATATTAAGCCCGAAAACTTGCTTTTCGAACGGATTCCCATCATCCCGTCGGATCCGCCCATAGAGCGAAGGCCTCATGATGAAGAGAAGGAGGATGAAGGGCAGTTCGTCCCTGGTGTTGGCGGAGGCGGCATCGGTCGCGTGAAGATCGCGGATTTCGGGCTAAGCAAGATAGTATGGAATGAGGAGACGATGACGCCATGTGGCACTGTCGGTTATACGGCTCCGGAGATTGTCAAGGACGAACGGTACAGCAAGAGCGTGGACATGTGGGCTCTGGGCTGTGTACTCTATACCTTGCTGTGTGGATTTCCCCCCTTCTACGACGAGAGTATCAACGTGCTTACGGAGAAGGTCGCGCGGGGTTATTATACCTTCCTCAGCCCTTGGTGGGATGATATAAGTCACTCTGGTACGCAGTAATCGCCGCTTCATCCTTGTAAGAAATTAACGGAATGTTGTGGATCAAAGCTAAAGACCTCATAACCCATCTGCTGTGTGTCGACCCTGCTCAGCGTTATACAATCGACGAATTCCTCGCACACCCGTGGTGTACCGCAGCTCCTGCACCAGCGCCACCACCCACTCCCTTTATCTATGGAAACCAGTCGCACTCAGCCACTTCTAATTTATCCAGCATACCCCTTGATTCTCCCTTACTCTCAGCTGCTCGTGGCGGACGAGCGCACGAAGGCCGGAGTCCGGGCATTGCGACTCTCAAAGAGGCTTTCGATATCACTTATGCCGTGCATCGGATGGAGGAGGAGGGTGCTCGGAGAAGAAAATATAAGGGCCGAGGTGGCGCTGGGGAACGGGGCCAGCTCTTTGGCTTGAATGAAGAGGATGAAGAGGATGAGATGGATGACAATGCTGCCGATCAAAGCCTTCATAACACGCACGCTGACCTACACGTAGGCGGCGGCGGCGGCAGGGCTGGGCCACGCGATCAAGGCAGACGGCAAGCACCAGCCGCCGCTCCTGGCAATCGGAAAAGCCCTCAAAGGGATGGACTATTTCAGCTTGACCTAGATGGCGCGACGTTACTCGGGCGTCGACATAAGAGGGGTGGTACCGCCCCTGCTATCAGTAGCCCATTGTCTGGCAAGACTTTGGGAAGCCCTCTGAGAATGGAGGCTCTGAGGATGGACGGAGCTCCTGGAGATAGCGCGACGCGCTTCAGGTAGTCGTGGATTGGAACCGTTTACTCTTTTCCCATATATTCCCCAATTCCCATGGACTCTCCACCATAATTGATGCTTCCGCTGTGATTATTGAATTTTGTGTCAACGAGTATCCATAGATACATTAGGCGGACTACACTGGTCACATTCTCATATAGCACCATCTCCTCGCACGCCCGTACTGGTTGTTTTCTTTCTTAAATATTTTATAGTCAATACACGTTACAGACAGGCCCTGTCAGTTCGACGCATGATTAAAACTATGTAGAGGTTGTATATCGTTGTCTGTGTTGACACTTGTTGAACACATGCGCGTAGAACGACAGTTTCCTCTCTTTCCAATACCAATGGCAGATCTTGGCGACGACCTTCTTGCTGATCTTGAGGGGCTCTCTGATGACGAGCAAGACTATGGTGATCAACATGGTGACTCTAAACCGACCACCACCACTTCGTCTGACAATGGTCCCCTTAAACGCAAAGCTTCAAATGATGATTTAAGCATGTCAGAAGATGAAGGCCAAGATGCTGAACATTTGGACAGTAACGAACAACAGAGTATAGGGGGTCTGGTACTTGAAGGTGGAGTGAAGCCGGCGGACGAGCTTGATGCAGAGGATGTGCAGCAAATGGAGCTCGGTGGTGTGGAGGACGTGAGGAATGTTGCAAAGCTCGAAGGAAGCAAGAGGATGGCAGATATTCTTAGCGTAAGTCTACGTTTTCTTGGGCATTCAAAGGGTGCTGATTGGGATCTTACAGGAAATTGAAAAGTATACGTCTGATCCGAGCACGGCTGCAGCAATGGCGCTTCCAGCACATCTGAACCCGGAATACAACCTCATCGTGCAAGCAAATAACCTTTCGGTTGATGTTGACAATGACATACTTATTGTGCACAAGGCATGTATTCGGTCCAATCTTCTATGTGATCTAAGCTGACTAGTGAGTGCTCAGTTCGTCCGCGACCATTATGCACCAAAATTTCCCGAACTTGAACAGCTTGTAACAGATCCTCCGATGTTCATTCGGACTGTGCGCGTCCTAGGAAACCACGAGGTATATTTTATCTTGACTATGACTACGAGATGATGTACCATTGTGGTAGGATCCAACAAAAGTCGATTTGGCGGGCATTCTACCTCCTGCTGTGATTATGAGCGTTGTTGTAACGGCGACTACGACAAGTGGCAAGGTTTTGCCCGAGTCAGAATGGGCTGCCGTAGAGCGTGCATGTGATCTTGTAGACCGGTTAGAAGAGGCTCGAAGAAAGGTTTGCGCCTCTTATGTATGCAAATCATTCTACCAAACCCCAGCCTTTCATCTAGATTTTTATGTACGTGAGCTCAAGAATGAATGTTCTCGCCCCCAATCTATCTGCTATTGTGGGTACAACTACAGCCGCCAAGTTGCTCGGCGTCGCTGGTGGTCTCGCTGGGTTAGCAAAAATGCCCTCATGCAATGTTCACGTATGTTCTTCTGTCCTTTAAACTTTCTGTTCAAACCAGGTCCTCTAATATCTGCTTTAGTTGTTAGGTGCACAAAGAAAAATCGCAGCAGGGTTTTCGTCAGTTATGCAAAAAAGGCATACTGGATTTATATTTCAATCCGACTTGGTTGTGCAAACACCACCAGAGTACCAACTCAAGGTGCAGCGAACAGTGGGAGCGAAAGCTGTCCTCGCCGCGAGAATGGACTTGGAGCGCCAGCGCAGAGATGGTCAGTCCGCCCTGCAGTCCATGAATATTGAATGTACCCATTGTGCGAGTCCACAGGATTGTATGGTGAAGATCTACGGGAAAAAATCGAAAAGCATATCGATAAATTAGCGGCCCCTCCACCCAGCAAGGTTGTCAAGCCTCTGCCTATACCGAACGATGGTCCAAAGAAACGTCGTGGGGGCAAACGGTCAGCATCTTGGACTCTGGACAACTCTTTATTTATAATTTCTTAGCGCGCGTAAAGCCAAAGAGCTTTATGCACAAACGGAGTTAAGGAAGCTTCAGAATCGCATGGTGTTTGGAGAGGCGGAGGAAGAGGTTGGTGCCTTTGACCAAACCAAAGGCTTAGGTATGATTGGCGTCGGCACGGGGAAGGTCAGAGCTGGCGCAGGTGAAGCAAAGAGTCGAGGTACTTGTTCCTTCTTGTTCGTGTTTCTTTACTTACCTATCAATACCTCGGCAGCCAAAATGTCGAAAGCGAACAAGTTACGCACTGCGGCTATCACGCGGTCCGCTCAACTCAACGGCGCACAGTCTTCGGGCACGGCTACATCGTTGAGTGTCACTCCTGCGCAAGGTGATCTCTTTTAAAATCGGGCCGCGCTAGTTGACTGACATTACCTAGGTTTTGAGCTTACCAACAGGGCTACTGCTGCACAACGGGTGAAAGAAGCTAACGAAAGGTGGTTTGCGGGAGGGAATTTTTCGTTTGTGGGCCAGAAAGGAGCTCAAGAAGGACCGTAATTACCTATTGATAGATTTGTTCGTAATAATACAATTTGCATCGACAAGATATTGACTAACGACAGACATGGACTGGTAGAGTAAGTAAACAGAACAGAAAGGAGTTTCTCCCTCCATTATCAAGGCAGCCTAGTTTTGCCCCGGGTGGGCGGTCGCCGTAGTCTCAATGGTTGTTGTGCTTTGCGTCACATCAATGAATCCTGCCTGTTGACTTCGCTTTGATTTGTAATCTTTAATAGCCGAACGGATGGCATCCTCCGCGAGCACTATAGGGGAAGAGTATGGATAACGGGAAGTAGTGCAAGATATACAAGGTATGAATACTCACTTGAGCAATGAAGCTTCACAGGGGGAAGACAGAGCTCTTTGGCAATTTCAGTATTCTGGATTTTACCCGCCTCCTCCAAGGACAAGCCTTTAACACGTTCCGTCATGTACGAGCTAGAAGCGATGGCACTACCGCATCCAAACGTCTTAAACTTAACATCGGAAATGATCCCGTTTTCGTTTACGCGAATCTGTAATTTCATTACATCGCCACAACTGCGAGACGGTTTTGTCCGATTAGCTCCGTGGCGACCAGAGTGCTGGAAAGATCACATACGCTGGGGCCCCTACAAGACCAGTGCCGACGTCGAGGTCACCTTTTGGGAGGGAGCCGACCTGGATTCAGAAAAGGACCATTATCAGATAAGGAGTGTTCTAGGCGCTAAATAAACGGACTAGAACACACATTTTTGGGCCGCTCATAATGTGCAATGACATTTTCATGATAGCTGCGAGCAATGACTGCACGTGGCGCTGTCTGTATTGTGTGAGGCCTAGCAGCGTTGAGGATTGACTTTGAGATAGCTGAACGAAACATTTTGGGTTGGTGGGAGTTTTGGTGAGGAATTGCGAAAAGCACAAATAGTGACCGAATGGCTTGGTCATTGGTCAATAATTGCACGTGCAACTCATCATCCCACGTGATATACTCCTAGGTGAGTCGGTGACTCCTGAGTGTTGAAACTTGAAAACTTGAAACACTCAGTAATTTGACTTGACCTTGACGACCGTCCGTTCTCATGATCAGTGCACAAATTCACAGAGAATTGAATATTAGAAGAACAACGATATCACTTATGTTACAGTAATGACCAAGTTGATTGATACATATTCAAGTTGACAACAAAGTACAACAAAAGGTACTCGCCGTCATGTCACGACCAGCAGACAACCTTCCTCCAACAGCACGCGCAATAGCACTTTTAGTATCCTCAACTCCTGCAGTGCAGGATGCACAGCCCGCTGTCCTCCACCAACTTCTGGAATTCGCCCATCGTTATACGACCCAGGTCCTCACCGACGCCAGCGTATACGCCGAGCATGGTGGTAGGCCTGGAAAAGTTGAGATAGATGATGTGGTTTTAGCTGTACAGGCACGAGTCGGATGGGAGTTCGGTGGTCGTGTTCCCAAAGAAGTTCGTTTTTGCTAAGCCATATGTTTTCCATATGCTCCGGGGCGCCTTAACCTCAGTTCAAAAAAGTATATCTTATCACTAGCAACTCAAGTAAACGCGACACCTCTTCCCGCGGTTCCTGAAATCTTCGGTGTCCGATTACCGCAGGCGTCCGATTGCCTCACATCCATCGACTTTGACCTTGTACCAAACAAGCCACCGCCAGGTGTCAAACTCTACAACGAGGAAATTGAAGAAATTGAAGAGTCTGAATCAGAAGAGGAAGAAGAGGAGGAGATGGAACCAGCTCCCACTCCCAAACCTTCCGGCACAAACGATCACGTTATGAGAGAAGAAGCACCTTTCCCAATCAGTGCAATCGCTACACCATCAGATGTCGACATGCTTGGTACACCTGCAGGAGCTGGGATTAGTCAAGTTATGGAAGAAGGGAGTGATGGCGCAGAGGAAGAAGATGGCCTTTTTGCTGGGGGTGATGATGAGGAAGAGAGCGATGGTATGGAGGAAGTTCAGACAACGGAGGCATCCAATGGTGTCAAGCGAAAATTAGTGGAGGAAGATGATTACGATTAATTTATGTGTATTTTGTCGCTGGCTGGCATGATAACAGAGGTATACCATTTGATAAATTACTGGAGGCGCCCCTATCAATGGGTGCCAAAGTATTTTTGTGCGACGAAAGCCAGCACGAGCATGAAGAGCGTCATGACAATAAACAAGATAAGCGCCCGTGCTACGAGATATTTGGCATCAGAGAGTAAGTTTCATTTTTTAAGAAATGAGACATACAAGGACCACCAGTCACAGATTGCGGTACATCAACAATGCGTATACTGTTATCAGCGCTCCCTGAGACCATGATTGAAGAGGTAGGATTGAAAATGATTGTGGTGGGGGGGAATTCATGAGCTTTCAGAATAGATACCAAAGGCTGAAAAAAATGAAGCGTAAGATAATAGCGCCAAGCAGACCAGGTTACACACCGTCAAGCTATTGGTATCCAAGAGTCCTATTGTCATATCCGATGAGCCAAATCCCAAGTATTTTCCATCTGGGCTGATAAATTTTCATAGTTAGTCGTTGAGGGCAAAGGTGTTTTCTAATTCACCTGATACCAAAACAAGTTAAGCCTCGATCTCCAACTTTTCTCATCTTATCCACCGTCCAACTCCTTGCATCCCATTTACACACGAAAGCCTGATGCTGGAGCGTCCTTGTTTTTTTTGTTCGCTGCGAAGATGTGTTGATGACGCTATATAAAGTATTGCCATCGTCCGGGTGATATCTGTATGCCATATCAGTGGATGCTTGGTGCTCAATACCAATCATGTATCACCACCTCGCGGAGCGGAAACTGCAGCTAGCAGTCGTTCCTATTGATTCAGGAACTTTGACCGTATTCAACAGTTGTAAGTTTGTAGAGATTCCTTCCCGATTTGTGCCTTTCGTTTCTTTAGCTTTGACCTTTCCTTTGGGATCAGCGGGCAATGATGTTTGTTTCTCTCCACTTGGAAGAGAAAAGACCAAGAGTTCATGGGTTGTTGCAACGACGAGCTGAAAACGTAAGAACGAGTTATTATGGCCAAAAAAAAGATATCTTACGGTACTCGGAGAAAAGGTTACGTCGTAAATCTCTTTCTCGGTTTGAACAGGCTCTGAAATAGATTCCAATGATGGATAGGATAGTAAAGAAACCTATGATACCATGAGTCCCGAAGCTGGGAAGCTGTAAATAAGACTGACGGTGTGAGCTCCCGCGACCGCCAATAGTGAACCATCTGGCGACAAGGCTGTAACTTTCTGTTCGTTGGTAAGGGCATATACCAGAGTCCTTTAAGCCGATATAATTCACCTGATAGTCATCCAAGTCCCCTGAGAGTGTTTGGCACGTTTTCAACAGGTCGAGTCTAGGAAATTGTAAGTGACGGGCTGTCATTACATTATGAGAAGAGTCGTACTTGTCGTTCCTAATGTTGAAAATGCGGCAGTTTTCATTCTGACCTTTCTCTAGCTTCTCCAAGGCGCTATTTACACCACAAACTACGGTGCGGGACTAAAATTTTGAGACAGAACGTGGGACTAACCCATTAGCTACATACCTCGCCATGTGCAGCCATACTCATTGGCGCGTCTTCGTCCTTCTCTAGCTCAAACTCGTTGAGGAGAGTCAAAGATCTAGCTAAATCAACTTTATAAAGGCGCTGAATGTAGCTGACTGTGAGCGCAGCTGATATCGTGCCGTTCTTTCGACTCACCAGCCTATTTTTTATGCCAGTACGCGATGCTCCTCCGCCGCCGCCAAGTAAGAGCTCATGTTCAGAGACAAAGGCGGAGGAGTACACCGGGAATGCAGGTAAGGGGTGGGAGGTATGGCGAGTGCGCATTGTCGAGTGAACGTTGTCGTCACCAGGCTAATGCATCACATGATTTGGTCTACAGTACTAGTTTCCCGCTGCCGTACTCCAGTCTTCCAGTTGACGATGCTGGCTCCTGGTGATGCTGGCAATATCTCACATTCACCACACTGGCAGTCAATCAATTCAATTTCCCGAACCATGGACGACCTCCCCAGGCTCACGAAAGCGACACTCATTGGAATATTGATTGCTATCACTGGAAATGTACTTATCTCACTAGCCTTGAACCTTCAAAAACTAGCGCACAAACGGTTGGAAGCTCAATTGCGTGCAAGTAGCTCACAAAGCCAGGTTTCCAAGAGTAGCAGTGCCTCAGCTACTGGAGAGCACTCTGAACACTCGAATAGACCAAGTCTGGATGAGCACGACGAAGACGTTGCACACACACCCACTCCACCTGGCTCTTCTCGATCCGGCGGACGGCCGCCGGAAACAAATTATCTTATTTCTTTCCCTCAACCCGTTTCAACCGATTATGGTGCTACATCTCCTTTTCCCAGCCGAAGACCTCCAGAGGAGCTGCGCTCACAGAGTATAACCCCCACCAAAGCTACTTTGTTGTCACGCATAGTTCCCACATGGATGCGCAGGAAGAAAACTATTGCGGATGCTCTGCTTGATACTCCTGCCGTACCGGTAGACGTGGTTGTTGGGCGAACCATCTCCGATCGACGGCGTAAAAATCAGAAAAGGATGGCTCAAAAGCAAGACTTAGTGGAAGATGGAAATGAGGCAGAATATCTCAAGTCTAAATTATGGTATTTTTCTTGCCATCTAAGAAGTGGATTCACTACCAATTTTGCATAGGTGGCTAGGCTTCCTGTTGATGAATATCGGAGAGATGGGAAATTTCATTTCCTACGCATGGGCTCCCGCATCGGTAGTTGCTCCACTCGGCACAGTGAGATATAGTATTTTCAAGTGCAAGAGCTATAACTTACATTCACAAGTTTTCACTGATTGCAAATTGTATCCTTGCGCCCCTGCTATTGGGAGAGCGTTTTCGCAAGGTGGCTCGACCTTTCTTTTACTCTGGTGTGGTATTGACCATGTCCAGCGTGACTTATTTGGAATTTCCATTGCAATAATAGGAGCTGTTACGGTCGTTTTGGCTTCGAATGCATCTGACACTCGCCTTGATCCCGATGCTCTAGTCCAGGCTATATCGCAGACTCCCTTTATCATCTATTCTTGCGTATATCTGACCGGTGTCATTGTTTTGGCCATGCTTTCCCTCGGGAAACCAGGTAGGCAATGGGTGTTTATAGATGTGGGGCTATGTGCTCTTTTTGGTTAGGGACTTCCACACACACCACAGCCATCTACTCCTGATACAGTCGAATTCCAGGTGGATTTACCGTTCTATCGACCAAAGCCATCTCGACCCTGATAACGATGAAATGGATCGCCATGTTTGAAGACTGGATTACCTACCCAATCCTCGTGGTACGTTTCGTGATTGAAACCTAGGCTTCATCCTTGTGATGTGGGTATAAAAGGTACTGGTCGCAACCGGAGTTGGGCAGATCAAATACCTAAATCGCGCCCTTATGAGATTCGATAGTAAAGTAAGCCAACTACTTCTTAAATAGACGTTCTTTATTAAGGACATTTCAAGGTCGTCATCCCGGTTCAGTTCGTTCTATTCACCCTTTCTGCTATCACTGGTTCCGCCATCCTTTATGGAGATTTTAGGAAGGCCAAATTTCATCAGATTGTAACCTTCTTATATGGTTGTGCCGCAACCTTCCTAGGAGTTTTTATCATTGCTTGGGCGCCTCTTAACGAAGCCGAAGCTGACCCCGAGGGTAGCATCGATCCGAACTCTCCAGGGGGTCAGTCGATTACCTCTGAGGATGAACGCAGACTTGGACTTGGATCAAGGTCAATCGGCCGGAGGCGTGCCACACTCATTATACCTAGCGGCGTGAGAGACTCGCCAATTCTGAGAAACCAACAGAGTGCTGTTAGCCTCATTGGACTTTCTCCAGCTCAAGTAGGTGATCTGTATTGAGCTACCACTGGTTCTGATTTTCATCCCAACTAGCACTTGTTATTGGTACATACACCACCGCGCGAATTCCCCATTTCCGGCCAGTCCCCTTCGCAACAGCATAGGCGAAGAACGATGAGTTGGTTGGATGATAGCAGGCGGAACGCTACGAGCCCGAGAAGCCCACGAGAGAACAATGATGTCGGAAGGCTGGAGTCTAGAATTGGCAGTTTGGAACGCGGTACACACCAGCGACGTACTTGATTCGCTAGCTAGAACATCGATATACAGAATCAAAAAAAAAATTATACATTTAACGATGCTCGTAACAGATCCCCATCCCGTCCGTGAGAGGAACCAATGCAATTACATCCCAGGTTTGCTAAGTGTCCCATCCGTGCCCTGGATCTTGGGGTGATCAGCAATATTAGCTTGTGTCTCGTATACTGTTATAACCGGATGGTTCTTGCGCTGCAACCCATAATGTGAATTCTAGCCCTTCGATAGGTTTGAGATTGGATACCTCTGACCAGTGTCCTAGGAAGCCAACGTAGTAAATCTTGATAGTTTCTGCGCCCTGAGAAGCGGGGAAAAACAGAGTGACTGAGGAGATATTCGAGAATTGATACATCCTGAACGAGATTGTTAGTCCAAAAGCTTGAAGTGATAAACATAACACCTGCTTTAGTGCATATTCCCCGACTTCGCGTCCAACAGCAACATTGAACTCTTGGGTTGGCAGTTTGTTGGCGACCTCGTCGAAATCGAGACTATCAGCGTTCGCATGCTTCATGATGCGCGAATCAATTACAGGCTATCTAAGCACTTGAATGACATACCAGAAGGACCTTCGATGGAGTTTGATCCGTTGGACCTGTCTTGAGGAGAAGAGATCGCAATCTGACAGACCCTGTGAACGGCACGCGTAGAATACTGTGTGTGTGTGTTTTTATTATAAGCGTTGTCTTATTCTATAATCCAGGTAGTGTTATACATTTGATCATCTGCGTCAGACTCTATCGACTAAAGCATCGATTTGTATAGATGAGAAGGACGGCATATGAAAATAACGCACAATAGTTTCGTCGAGTCGTTTGTGCCAGGGTTTTACTACGTCTGAACCTTTTCCATTGGAATTGAGTGCCACCACATTGGGAAGATCAATGTGAGTGTACAAATTGTCTTGAGGGCCGAGATGTGAGGTATCGTGGTCGTGGTCGTGGTCGTGGTCGTGACTATGGCTCTCGTCATCGCAATGGCTCATGTTTAAGTGATTACAAACACGCACAAACTTATATCGCTTGACTCAACACACACTCCTCGTTAGTAAGTCCTATCTCTGCAATTCCACTGTTATATATATGATGTTGTACAAGTAATTTGCGTTCGACTGCCATTCGCTCTATACCAAAAGCGCCACCCGCCAGTGGGCCTGGGGCGGATGCTATGAGACAACTATCTCTTCGCTGATTCTGTCTTCAGTAGTACTGTCAGCCTGACCATTGCTTACGCATCTCTGTTTACAGGATTTCGCCCCCACCGCATTCGACGTGAGACAAGGTTTTATCCCACCTAAAATGTATTACCAAGTTTACAATCATAGCCCTTGTTATATACCTTGCAAATGGAACAAACTGCATCGACTTCTACCCCCAAACCCGAAACCGTCGTCACTGAGGCTCCGTCATACAGAGTGTACAAACCTTTGAACGTTGCATCTTCTCTCACAGCTCGTAAGTGTATTCGGCTTTGAAGAGATCAAGTACGAAAGCAATCTTGGAAATTTTAGCATCTCTACCTGATGATTACTTCGACCCAACCGCAGCAGATCTCAGAGCTGCACAACAGGCTCTTACTAACCGCGCCCAAGCACTTTCCAATGCACCATTAGAATTGCGTGCAGTACGTCAAGCAAGAGAGCAAGCTAAACGTGATAGATGGCCAAACGTGAGCCTTTCGGCCTCCAAGTATTCTAAAAACTCACCGAAGCTTAGACAACCATACGTGTCAAGTTCCCCGATCGCACTCAGTTAGAAGATACATTTCCTTCAATTAACAGAATTCGCTCCGTTTACGCCTTCGTACGCAATGCTCTAAGAGACGATGTAAAATCGATAAAATTTATTCTTTGTATGTACCACTCCTCGATCAGATGTTCCATCCCCAGATTTATTTTCTAATCAGACCAATCTCCTCCCAAGCGCGACTTGAAAGTGTCAGACCCCAAAGTTCGAGATCTCACCCTTGCCGAACTGCAGCTAGCCCCGTCGTCCGTACTTCTGCTGAGGTTTGAAGACAATGCGCTAAACGGTATGATAGATTTTAATCATTGGTTAACTTGATATAACACACTCTCTCAATCAGGCTCCGATATCCCTGCTCCTCTGCTGCCTAGCATACTCGCTCAGGCTATCGACCTTCCTGCCCCCCCAAATTTTGACTCGTCATTAGCTTCCCTCAAGACCCTGACCTCAGAGCCCAGCACAAGCTCTAGCAGTGGAGAGAAAAAGGTGCCAAAATGGCTCAAATTGGGTCCAAGTGTGTATAATGAACTTTTCTCCGCCTGGAGCTTATGAGTTTGTAGAGAAATAATAAGATTTCCAATCGAGGCTTCAAGAAGTTCGAGGCCAAATACTTGTATAAATGCCCCTGTGGTTTCAATGTACTCATTGCTCAATTTACAAACCATTTCTCAATGAGACGTGACTCTAATGCACGGTGAATCACAGCAGGAATATAGGTGACAGCTATGTATAACTTCATCGACAATTGCTTTATCAAAAAATCTTGACCGGTTCCAAGTTTTTGCTCGTCCTGCCACTGGACATCAGTGCAAGTTTGAATCGGGATGAAGCGAACTCGCCTACAAGAGAAGACCGTTTGTGCTTGACTCCTTTACAGGAATGTTCTCAGATATTCAGTGCACGCCAACAAGGCCAAACTCTGTCCGTAAGGCATGCTCGTAAGTGGAACACTTTTATAGCTTTCAATGTCGTTGAAGACTGGAGTTCCAAATGAGACCCGTTTCAACTCTCCTTGTTCCGAGATGTTGTCCAGCACTCCTTGGATTGCCCCCTTCGCCGCTTTGACATAGCGCTCTTCCTTCGGAATCAATTTTAACCGTAATGCCTTGAGGATGCCGTACGCAAAGCCTGCGCTAGCAGATGCCTCAAGGTACGAACTCTTATCGTCCAATATAGTATGCCATAACCCAGTGACAGGATCTTGCCGAGAAACCAAGGCATTGATTTGCGCGACGAGGGTTGCCACCAAAAACATCCGAATTCCGTCGGAAGGGGGTAGTTCAAGCATATCAATAAAATCTGGAATCGCAATCGTTATCCAGCAGTTTCCTCGACCCCATCTAGCGTTTGCAAAGTGATGCCTCCCGTCAAAACTCCAACCTAAAGAAGAGTATATCACTCTATATCCCCACTTGTCGTTAGCCTAATCTCACCGTGAAACCAAAGTCCTGTCTTCTGATCTTGTAAATATTTGGTGCTTTCAAGAATTTAGTGAGTGATTATCCAATCTTCTACGCGTACTTACTGAAGGAGAAATTGTCTCTTTGCTTCCTCAATGTACTCTTTTCTTCCTAGAACGAGTCCAATCTTGGTGAGTGGTAACACCGTCATCATCAAAGTATCGTCCCATAGCTGTTCATGATTATCCACGAGATAGGTGATGTGCTGCAGGCCTCCTTCCTCTGTTCTTGGCATGTCGTGCATGGCCCATTCTGCCCAAGATTCAAGATGCGCACGAAAATTGGCATGCTGTGCCTCATGAAGATATGCCGCCGTTAGTAAAGGTGACATCGTATTGACATTCTAAGAGTTAAATTCAAGCTTCACGCGAAACGATGTGTAATGGTCCATATACCTTGGTAGTACCTATCGCAAAGCGTGCACGGAACCAATCCAAGGCGATCTTCAGGGCAGACTCATCGCTGGTTATCTCGTGGAATTTCAGGAGACCGTACAGGCCTTAATTACTCCAATGAGCTTCAGTCAAGTTGTCAGTGAAGTTTCAAAACCTATTCCATGCGTCCACTAAACCAAAACGCCTCAATCTCTTATCAGCAGCAAACACATTCTAACTTACCTCCCAGTCATCCCAGCCTTTGGTATCAATTATACGACCATCGCTCAAGGTCAACAGGAATTCGCCTGTATCGTCCCTAATATTGACCAAGCAGTCTATCAGTTTGGAAATATGGTCCAATAGGGCCACTTTGAGAGGGTTCAGGTTCCTGGAGGACATTATACTCAGAGGAGTTGGGTAAGTCCCATGTTTTTCTATGGACGGCCCGCGGTCCGGAAAGAGGTCCGATGGAAGTATAGCGGCTGTGATCCGTCACAAGACCATTAGGACTGCAGGACCTCTTTGCCCATAAAAGCCGAGGTTTCTAACGATCAAGCCGCAAACCTATTCTAGGACGTACAACAATGACCGTCAATGCCGACCGCGTCGAAAATATACCTGACAAAGAGCTTTCCTCTATTCGAAGTGGTTCAACGACGAATGGTACACGATTTTACTGGTACTACCCACGGGTTGTTCTTGCATTAACTTAGTACTATGCAGTTCCACCGGCTGGTGTTGATTCCGAAGTCATCAACTTCTTTGCCCAGAGCTCCAAGTCGACTGGGACGGTTGTCATCGACGAAGAGACTAACGTCCGTTTACGTTGGATGATTCACAAACGAGTCCTTGTGCGTATTCTGGTGGCAAAGGCATACTAATTACTCACCTAATATAGCTTGTTATGGTTATCACATATTGTACGTATCTTAATCCTTTCCTCCGGCTCTCGTTCTTGTGACTGTGACGCTCGCAGTTGCCCAAACACTTGACAAAGGGTAATTGTCTTCTCTGGTCATTGCCCACTCTTACCAGGACGCTTGCAGAACCATAAACTTTGCATCCATAATGGGAATTCGTGAGGACGCTGGTCTTAAGGGACAGGAATACGCTTGGTTGACGACTTGCGGTAGGCTTCGGTTGATGCACCTAGGCTCGATAACTACTCTAATAATATGTCCACATTAGTGTACATCGCAATGTGGGCAGCAGTACCTTTCACGACAAACTGTCCAAGAACTAATTGAAGCAAAATTTCAGACTGATATGGGAATTCCCTACAAATCGTTTTCTGCAGCAACTTCCTATAGCCAAATACCTCAGTTTCAAGTACGTAGAGCCTATCATGCAGATCTGCCTACTCCTGATCACACAATAGCATCATGGCTTGGGGTGCGGTACTCGCATGCACGGCGGCATGCAAAAGCTTTGCTAGCCTTGTCGTAGTGAGGACGCTGCTCGGTGTTTTTGAATGCGTCTGCCAGCCTGCATTTGTATTTCTGTGAGTTTTATCTGCTCTGGGCACTCAGAAACAATTCACTCCACAGATCAACCATGTGGTACACCCGCGAGGAACAAGCATTGGTAATCGGGGCATTTTACTCTATGAACGGGTTTCAGCAATGCGTCGGTGGCCTTATTGCTTATGGGATTGCCCAACTGCATCATCTTCAGCTGAAAAATTGGCAAATATTATTTACTGTGCGTCTTTGCAGTCAAATTAGCAGCTTTCAGAGATGAAGCCATCTCAGTTACTTGGTTGTTTAACCTTCGTCTGGGGCTTATTTGTTCTCTGGTGGTTGCCAGACAGCCCTATGAGAGCCAAGTGTTTTTCGAAAGAAGACAGACTTCTCATGGCCGAGCGAGTTCGAAAGAACGATACAGGCATTCAGAACCGGGAGTTTAAGGTTCGTCATGTCTGTTGACATACACAAATCCGCTCTCTTAATACGACTGTCCCAGATGTATCAAGCCGGTAAGGTGGTTGGCTCTGCGTGGTTGGGTTCGCTAGTAACACACAGACAGTTGAAGCGCTTTTTGACCCGACTGTTTGGGCGATTGTATTGGTATCGTTCACTAACGCTCTGCCTACTGGGGGGTTGGGAGCCTTTTCAAACATCATTTTAAACGCATTTGTAATGAATCACATATGTTTTGCTTCAACTCAGCTGAAGTATTTCAGGGCTTCACGCAATTGCAGACATATCTTCTAGCAATCGCCCAAGGTGGGTTTCTCTGACAATGACGAGAGACGCCGACCTTAATTTTTCTTTTTCTTTCAGGGGCTATCATTATGATTTTCTTGTTTAGCGCTGCATATCTTTCCAAGAAATATAATCAGAAACTGTTGCTTGCGTTTGTGAGTGACGAGGAAATGTCAAGTGGTCTTAAGAACATCTACCAAGTTGTTGTCAATTATGAGTGAGAGTAAGGTTAGAAGTCCAAACCAACTTTCGTTCGATTGAGAACGTGCTCAAAATGGGTTGCACAATTGTACCCGCAGATTTCTGCAGAGTATCGTTGAGCGATGCTCCGGTATCATCGTCATCTGTACGCAGAGCCATCGCCAGGCTCCGTAATACGGGTGATATGTTAAGGGCATGAACGCCAAAAGCGTGGTACGCGTAAATTGTGTCGGCGTGTATCGGATCAGAGAGTAGGACAGGATGGTTGGCCTGCAGAAAATCAAGGGCGGATTGTTCTTCCGAAGTGCTGACAGCATTCAGAGCGGAAACAAGACCCAAATCGATACTTTCATACACAGCCAACATTGGAAGCTCGCTGTTGGATGTCTATGTCCGTTATGCGTTCAGGTGAGACGGTTGGTAGGATGAACTGAACAAACCTTGTTGTCCCATCTTGCTTCAACCTTCTCAACATCTAAACAAACGTCGACCTTGCCGTCTTGGAATGCGATTACGATGACACCAAGATGTTCCGTCTCTCCACTATCTGTGCCGTTCTCATCGTCTGCTTCAAAGGACAGATATGAAATGTCCGTTGCATCACCCCCTTCACTGTCGTCCAGAGTCCGAGGGGATGGTTGAAGTAAAAACGGTCCCTGCCTGGCCGGCGTTGTTTTCATCGTCACCGGAGGGTGAATAAGAACGGAACGCGATGCAGCAGGAAACATTGTACCAGGTGGGAGTTGCTTCATAAGGGCTGTAATGTACTTGTGTTGGTAATCGTATAGTGTAGAAAGGCTTTTAGTCGCAGTCGAGGTTTCTTGTGCGAGAAATTCTTGTTTGGCTGATATGAAACATTCGAGAGAGTGGATGTAGGATGAAGGTATCGAACTGTATTTTGCCCGTGAGTTCACCACGCAAGCGCTTTAGTTGTGACGATAGCGTACGCATTTTGGGGCATGTATGGACATGTCGCGTAGACATCCCCAGACCTCGTAACTGCATAAACGGTTAGAGGTCCCCAATCGGCCCGGCCTTTCCCTAAGGTGAAAGAGGCTATCTCCCTCTCCGAAGAGTCCTGTGCGTGAAAAGAGTTGGACCTCTTGTCTGATGTAAACGCTATAACTTGTTGAGGCTCTTCTGTGTCCACTGATATGTCGTATTCTCTATTATGACATGAGTGCACCAAAGATGCCTCCTTTGAATTACACGCACCGCAGCTTTCCATCCGAAGTCATTACCATAAGCGTGGAGCCAGCCTCCCCCCATGGATGCCATTCGATCTTGGCTATAGGTGCCGATAACCTCGATGCGTGGTAGAACTGCCCAACTTGCACAGACCTTATTTGATAGTTGAAACAAGCTTGAAATGTGAAATGAGAAACGAGAGCACACGCACATACCTGCAATCTAGTTTTTCGGGCACAAGTCTGTTGTATCCTGCTATCGGTAGAACGATAACCGCAACCTGGAATGTACCAGCAACAGCGAGGAGTTTACGGCTTGGGTTCAACGCTATCTGGCGTATTTCAAACTGGATATTAGGTGTATACAGCGACTAATTTTTCTTCTGTCAGCAAGGAAATGGGCGTTACAGAAACAAACGTACCTTGAAGGTTTGCCTGGTGCTTCGGCTAAGACTTGTGTCGCCAAGTGAGCACATCCTAATCTCGCTCCCCACAGCTACAATAAGATCGGCATCTTTCAATAGCATGACCTGCCGCCGCCCTGATGGCGTATGGTGTGATTCAAGCTGAGTAAATTCGCGTAGCGTGTTGAAAGAGAGTTCGAGTGAGGAATCTGATGACAGCATTGAACCGCTTGTGGGTCCAAAAATTGGGTGGTCGCGTAGAATGTTGCTCCAGTCATGGTCGGGGTCCATCTCTGAATGTGTGGAACAAGTAATAAAAGATGATGAACGCGAATATTCCCACGATGGACTGACGCGTTTCCCTGCTTGCGCGTCCTTTGCAAGCTTACACCGTCATTAACCATGACCTCTATCGGCACAGGATACGATCTCTCAGCCAGTACATACTCGCCTGACGGTCGTATATTTCAGGTCTATATCAATCAAAAATTCTCCGTCTATAGTCTGATCATCCACACCGATTTTTTAGGTTGAGTACGCTAACAAAGCCGTCGAGAACTCTGGGTGGGTGCGTTTGATGGATCAGAGCTACAAATATTAATGCAAACTTTCTGCGCAGCACAGCGATTGGTTTACGTGTGAAGGATGGGATTGTCCTTGCTGTGGAAAAGCTAGTACACTCGAAACTTTTGGTTCCGGGTGTCAATCGAAGAATCCAAACATTAGATAGGAATATCGGAATGGTTAGTGCCTCCTACATATATCTAGTATGCAGTCAGTGAGCCGTTCTAGGCGACAGCGGGTCTCCTTGCAGATGGTCGGCACCTGTCAAATCGAGCGAGGGATGAAGCCGCTAACTATCGCACCGACTTCCACGAGCCCCCACCTTTAAAGGTTCGCATTACTTCGGAATACCTTAGAACTGTTACTTGATACATCTAATAGGAAGTTGTCGATCGTCTGAGCTTCCACGTTCAAGCATACACTCTTTATTCCTCTGTGCGGCCATTCGGTATCAGCTCTATTCTCGGCGCAGTAGATAAGACTGGGCCTTCGCTCTATGTCTTGGAGCCGAGCGGAAATGTCTTTGTATGCTCAATCGTTTCTTTCTTGCAGCTTTATCTAGCTGACTGTTCACAGGGATATTACGGCGCCGCGGTGGGAAAAGGTCGACAACTCGCAAAAACTGAATTAGAAAAGTTGAAGCTGCCAGAACTTTCGACGCGAGAGGCAGTCATGGAAGCGGCCCGAATGTATGCCACCGAAAAATTCCTGTCAGTATATTTCTGATATTTTGCTTTTTAGCATGTATGTTGTACACGAGGATGCGAAGGAGAAAGACTTTGAGTTGGAGATGTCGTGGATTGGAGATGAAACTAATGGCTTGCATGTGCCAGTGCCAAAAGAGCTGCAAGCCGAGGCTGAAGCAGCAGCTAAAGCTGCCTTAGAAACATTTGAATAGTGGAAATTCAGATTTGTGTGTCTCGTACTTCACAGCTGGAGGAATAGCATACGATCAAAAAATCAATTACATCTACGTTACACGATTTGCTCAAGTTCCCTTGCATATGAAAGTGATGCGGCAATAAACTTTTGCTTTGGTATTTCGACTTGCTCCTCGCTTTTTCGCGCAAATTTGATCAATCCAGCCGTAAGATCGACCTCCCAGCCCCGCTAGATAAATTCTGTGTTAGTACCAAAGACAAAAAAAAACAGATCTTATAAATAGGCCTACCCGCTGTGCAAAAGTGAGAAGATCTGATCTATTCGTAAAGAATAACAGAGTAGCAGCATCTTTGAGTGGCAACGTCTCATAAGCTGCCTCTTCACAGCTTGCAATCTCGTTCCTTGAATCGCTAGCGGTTAAATCCTGACTAAAATCTCAAATGTCGTCGCAAACACACCTGATGGTACCCATGAGACTATCGATGAAATACTTATATTCTTCTGCGGGTGCTTCCTCTCTCGCATTCCATACCTTACTGTAACTTCCCTCCATGAGCCAACGCTCAAGGTTAACGGGATGTGCAATAAATGGATTATCGGCAATTGAGTCAGCCGAAATTGGGAGACTTTCTAGTGTTGTATGGAAGTCGGCAATACGGTTTTGTGTGAGCAGTCGAATGAGATTGAGCCCCCGAATCGGGTGTTCGCGTTTAGAAGGCGGAAGAACAGAGCTGAAAGGTGGAAAGAGTCGGAATTTTGGGAGCGCGTGAAGGTTAAAAATTTACCTGTAGTCGGTATAAAATGTTTGAAGCTGAGAGAAGTAACGATCGAAAGAGGGGATGTCCTGTGCTCTGATACTCCAGAACGCGCCAATTTCCAGTATATCACCTGCATATTTGTTAATTTGCAGGCTACGGAATGAAAGCAAACATACGGCAGACGATGAGATCTTCGAGGTCTGCTTCTCTCCGAGGAGGGAGCAGTCCTGTTTCGATAAGTCCTAGCTAAAAATGTAGATGAACGAGTAGTCCAAAGCTGCCCACTCGTTGATTCAAACCTTGAGTTGTGTGAGTAAAGCACCACATCGTTTAAGATCTGTAGACTGAGTATTAAAAGAGCTTTGCAGGTCATTGTAGAGGGTGTTCAGTTGTCGTGCAGCCATGAATACAGTAAATGAAAGAGATCAAGACGCGTGGATGGACGCGTCAGCTCCTTTAGATACAAACTCGAACAAGTCTCATCATTATCAATTTCCTTCTACTCCACCACCATGGAAAACATCGACATTAACAGGCTCAAAACCGGAGAGGTTAACCTGGGTGTGGGTGTACTATGTAATATGTACACATACTTATCTTAACACATTCACAAGACTTCCATTATGGCAGTCCAATTCGACGGCGGCGTAGTCATTGGCGCAGACAGCCGGACTACCACAGGGAGCTACATCGTATGCTCTCTATCACTATT